>SNQJ01S0002797.1:261961-275886 GCA_010110895.2 Picea sitchensis
CTATGAGTTTTTGGTCATGCCCTTTGGCTTGTGTAATGCCCCCTCCACCTTCCAAAGCCTCATGAATCATGTCTTCCATCCTTTTCTCCGTCATTTTGTCTTAGTTTTCTTTGATGATATCCTCATCTATAGAAAAACCTGGAAATACCATCTTGCTCATGTGGATCGAGTTCTCCATCTACTCTCTCAGCACCAACTTTTCCTGAAATAGTCTAAATGTGTTTTTGGCGCCTCAGAAGTAGAATACTTGGGTCATCTGGTTGGCAAAGATGGCGTCAGGGTGGATCCTAAAAAGATTGAAGCTATGCAAGACTAGCCTCACCCAAAGACTCTTAAGAGCTTGCGTGGATTTCTAGTCTTAACAGGGTATTATCACAAGTTTGTTAAGAATTATGGGAAGATTGCATCACCTCTCACTGCTCTCCTAAAAAAGAACTCTTTCACTTGGACTCCAACTGTTGCTCAAGCTTTTCAAACCTTGAAGATGGCCATGTGCACCACTCCATTCCTCGCCCTTCCCGATTTCACAAAGACCTTTGTGTTGGAATGTGATGCTTCAGGGAAAGGAATTGGTGTTGTCCTTATGCAAGAGGGTCGACCTTTGGTCTTTACCAACAAGCAACTATCTGAAAGAAATATGGGCAAATCCATCTATGAAAAGGAAATGTTGGCTATCCATATGTCATGGATCTGTGGCATCCTTATCTATTGGGGCAACGTTTACAAATTAAGACAGACCATCAAAGCCTCAAGTATTTTCTGGAACAACGCATTTCCTCCCCAGAACAACAAAAATGGATGACTAAACTCTTTGGATATTATTATGAGATCATTTATAAGAAAGGCAAAGACAATGTGGTTGCTGATGCACTTTCCCGAAAATATGAAGATGAAGGATCCCTTTTTTATCTTTCATTCATTGTACCAGATTGGCTCCAAGCCATTCGCCAGGAATGACTACAAGATCCCAAAAGTTTGTAGTTGATCCACCAATTGCAGTCCAATGCTCCAGCTTCCCCAAGGTACTCTTGGCTCCATGAGGAACTTCGATACAAAGGTCGTTTGTATTTAAGTAAACAATCAAAGCTTAAATCCACGATACTTTCTGAGCTTCATGCTACACCCACAACAGGGCACTCCAGGTTCACCAAAACCTATGACAGGGTTAAACGTTCCTTTTTCTGGGATGGTATGAAACAGGACATTCGTAATTTTGTAGATGAATGTGATGTGTGTCAACGCAACAAGGGAGAAACAGTCAAATCGTCGGGCGCACTACAACCGCTCTCGATTCCACCTGCTATTTGGAAGGATATCTCTATGGATTTTATTACCGACTTACCCAAATCGAGAAATAAATTCATCATCATGGTGGTTGTTGATCGCCTTTCCAAGTATGGTCATTACTGCGCCCTTCAACACCCGTTTATAGCATCCACGGTGGCTCAAATCTTCATGGATCGGGTCTTCAAGCTTCATGGCATGCCACACTCTATTGTTTCTGATCGCGACCCAACTTTCACAAGCAATTTTTGGCAAGAATTGTTCAAGATACAAGGCACCGAATTACATCTCGACACAACTTATCATCCCCAAAGTGATGGACAAACAGAAGTTGTCAACAAGTGTTTGGAAACATATTTGAGTGTTTTGCCTCGGAAAATCAAAATCAATGGGCTCAATGGTTACCCCTAGCTGAATGGTGGTACAACACTTCATACCATACAACAACATGCACGACTCCTTTTGAAGCGATATATGGATAGAAGCCACCTTCAATTCTCTCATACTTACCGGGTGCCTCGAAGGTCCAGGCGGTTGACCTAACACTTACAGCTCGAGAGGCTATTCTCCGTACCCTCAAAGATAATTTGGTCATGGCACAGAATCACATGAAGCAACAAGCAGATCAAGGTCGCTTTGAACGTCAATTTGCAAAAGGGGATCAGGTGTTTCTTCGACTGCAACCTTACAAACAAACTTCCCTCAAGGCCGAGCATTGTCAGAAGCTAGCGCCCAAATTTTATGGTCCTTATACCATGCTCAAGCGTGTGGGACAAGTTGCCTATCAGTTATCTTTGCCTAGCCATTCGAAGCTACATCCTATTTTTCATGTTTCATGCTTAAAGAAGGTGATTGGAGCTAAGTGCAAAATTCAAGCCAACCTTCTAGAGTTAGCTGAAGAAGGATCCATTTGGCTACAGCCAGAAGCAGTTTTGGACCAGCGTGAGCGTCGCCTACGTCAGAGAACCATCAAGGAAGTGCTAGTCCAGTGGAAGGATACAACTCCAACAGACGCCACTTGGGAACCAACTACCATTCTACAACAATTTCCTCATCTCAAGCCTTGAGGACAAGGTTGTTTTTAAGGGGGCGGACATGTTAGGGTCCTAACCCACACATAGGTAGAACAATATATTCGTATGTAATAAAGGTCAATATTAATAAGGCCTTTCAATAAAATAGAATAAGGCAGATGTAAGAAGACCTAATAGAAGCTTCCGCTTCTAGAAGGATCTTCCTCTAGATGTTTCTTTTTTGTATAAATAGGAGTCGAGGGTATGAGAACCCTAGCTTGGATATTATTGTAATAGACCTCTACTCAACTGGAGGTTGCCCCCTGGAAGAGGCCCGTGAACATTGCTTTCAGATTCAAAGTGCTATTTCCGTTGTTATTCTTATATCATTTCAGTGTTATCGTGGTGAATGTTCTGGTTATATTGTTGTTATTCTGCCATTACTAGCATTTTATTTATGTTCTACATACATTTTATATCTGGTATATTACATACTAAGACAATATGTTATCTTGACATAAATCTGAGTTAGGGAATAAACTCTATAATCTAAACTTTAATCAATCTAATACGTTGACTTTAATTTTGACCAATGGTTAGTATGATGACTTAAACAGATCAAAATGCAACCTAGATATTCATAATATTACAATAATGCCATAACAAGTAGAGGCATATCAAAGTAATCAAACCTGGGGTGCATAGTTCCTCTGAATGTGTTGGATCTGAGATCCCTCTGGATCTATGATTGTTGTTTAGACAAAAGATCCTTTCTCTTGTAAATACCCTTTAAAATAATGATATAGTTTAAACATATGTAAGTACATACCTATGGCAGTATCAGTAGGTAGTGGTACCATCCGCCAACAACGATAAGTAATAACGAACCTTGAAAACTTCAAAGGTTCTTCAATTTGTAATTTAAAGGTAGTTGGATATTTGCTAGGGTAAGGCACACTAGGAGAATAAAAAATCATTCCCAACACTTCACAATTTTTTTTTGTTGTAACTGGTGTTGCAACTAGTGTTGGCAATGCAACTAGTGTTGCAAATGGCATGAAGGAACTGATACGAAGGAACTAGCACTACAATTGTAACTGATACTGCAACTGCAATTGGTACTACAACTGCAGCTGCAACTTAGGGTTTTATAAGGAAACCCTAATTTCTCAAACTTCAAATTTCAGAATTCTGATCCATGGACTAGATGTGCCCTCCTAGGGTGAGTTCCTAGGTGTGGTTACTTTCTCCAACATCCTCCTCAAACAAGGAAAACGTCACACTTAGGGTTTATGCAGAAACCCTAATTCAGTAGCAGTTGCAATACTGAAAATTGGATTGTGAGTTGGTCTCTTTCAGGCCTGCTCTGAAACCATGTTGAAGTTTTACTTATACAAATAGCAGTTATGATTCTTCTTTATTATTATAATCATTTAGCACATTAGTTTCATAAATAAGATCATTGAAAGAGAGGCAATCACAGAAACAATAGAGACACAGTTTATCCTGGGAAACCCTCATGGGGGAGAAAACCCAACAAAAACTTCCTCAATATAGATATACTAGAGACCAAACATAAGATCATCCTCTACTCCTTCACTAAGAAGAGTAGCGCACCACTTAACCAAGAGATAGACCAAAACCCTCCTTGACGTCACCCCCAGTTGCAACAGTTTCTCCTCCAAGACTTGCGCATTGCAGAGCTGGTTGGTGAGTGTGTCCAAATGAGGCACTGACCTCTCTTATAAATAGTGGTCTAGCCAACCTATAACTAGGTCTGGGCCGACCTGTCACTTTACCCTCTTAATTTACATTTAACTATCAAAGCACAAAAGGGCTGACTTTTCCAAAGGCACTATAGGGCCTAATTAATAAATATAATATAATCATATTATTCAACATTCCCTCTTAGGTAGAATATTCTTTGAAGTTACAATATTTCAATGAGACTTGTTGGGAGATTTTCTTTATTTGGTTGGGGGGTGTACAATGTAGATGCTTCAATTGTGCATAAAGTGGGTATGACAAGGAGTACAACTCGCTAACTAATATGTTCACATTGCACAAGGCACAACATATCTTCCACATGTAGTCTATGAAAGATGTCACTCTATTGTCGTGTACGACATATAGAGGAGGGTTAGCAAAACCACAACATCGCCTACACATTTGAAGATCGTTATCCTCACCCATAACATAACACCCTTCAATTTTGTTGTGAAATGGTTGTGCATTATTCCTCAACAAATGAAAATCTCTTTTAGTAAACAACTAGTGATAGCAAAGTCCATAGAAGCTACATCAACTCAACAATTCTAGCCTATACATATTGAATCTCCTCTTTAAATAGAAACAAACATCAAGGATTTCAAAGGATAAGCATGAAAAATATTTCACAATATACTAATAGCAATGGGGATAGTGGGTTATTTTGCAAACACAACTACTCCAATATGCTTCAATTGTAGTACTATGTTAGACTCTTCTCTATGTGATTGTCATTGATGCAAACACACTCTAGGCTTTGTCACTATTAAGCTTTAAGATGATGGAATAACCAATGATAAAAACAAATGATAAAGATTAAATATTTTGTAGGTGTCTATTCAAAGGTGCAATACTTTTGTAAATGATGCTCATATTCAATAAAAGCTATAAACATATAAACCCAAGGCCAGGTGGTTATACTCCTTCACTTGTTGTCGATGTGAGCTCCAATCATGATTGTGTAAGGCTAATGGTATGTCACATAAGCATGTTTGGACCACTTTGGAGAAACATCAAGGTCAAGCTCATCTGAGCCTTAGTAGGGCTAGCTTATCGACATCACCATTAACTTATCTACAAGGGATGGGTACTCAACTATTCACAATTAATCCATAAAATGTTGTTGGGAATGGAACCAATGAAACAAAATAGCAATCCAACATGGCTTACCAAAGGAATTACAATCCATGGACCATCGTCACATAAAGGGCACAATAAAGAAGATTCCTAGCCTACTTGGGAGACCAATTGGCTTGCCTAGCACATATAAAGATGTAGGGAGACTATGGTAAACCTAGAGATTATGAAGACCCATAATGCCAACTCTCCCTCCTACTCACATCATCTCTATCACATGGTTCCATCATTCCATGAATGGTGAATAATCCACAAACCCCTAGAGCTGAGATGAAACTCCACCTATTAACATAAAGTTGATAGAACATAGCCTGACTAGACAAAGGGTCAAACATCACTTGTCATAAGAGAAAAAATCTCATTACTTGCATCTGAAAAGATTGTTTGATAATCCTTAAGCAAGTAATTCAAGGGCTCAAAGCCAGTGTAGTTTGTAAGGTGTTGTTTAGTTCACAAAAGTTCACTAGCAAGCCATTTCTTACTTTGATTGGAATCCTATAATCCAATTATATCAAAAGTCCACAACCGTTGTTGCTTAGAATCCTTGTCCAGGAGGAAAAGTATACACAGTGCACACAAAAAGTGAGGATTATTGTGCTAAGTAGGGTCACTGAAGACACTACATTGCACTAATGATCTGAAAATTATGACTAGCACAACATTGAAAAAAACCTGGACACTTCTAAACTCATAATCCTACTTCTTTTGCAGTGTCAACTAGAAAACCAACCTTAACCTCTCACAAAATTTTCTTCTTTTTCAATTTCAACCAGAAGAAGACATCAAACACAAATTTTATCTAGAAAACCAACCTTAACCTTGCCCAAGCTTTTCTAGGTAGATCTACAAGTTTTTTCTTGATATTTTAAATGTTATGTTTGGATTTAGATCCTTGTTCCATTTGCTCTTGAACAACCCCTTCTTCACTAGTACCCACATTGGATGTAATGCACATAAATACTCTCCATACATGGGAAAATGCTTCTACAGAGGAGCATAGGATGAGGTCAATGTGTTGTAATGTTATATTAATATGTCCAACAAAGAATGCAACCAAGAACTAATTCAGAAGAGTAGGAAGGGAACAAAAAAATGACTTATTTCTCCATTGGTTGCACAAAGATAACCAAGAGAAAACATGATCTATCATGATGGGCTTGTTTCCATCTGAAAAATGAACTAAAGAGTATTACATAATATCGATCTCCCTCATGGAGTTGTTACCTAGATCACTCATGTAGGAAAGTATAAGATTACCCTCTTGTAAGTTGCAAGGCTCCTTTTCAAACCTATATGCTTGTGCATTGTGTTCTTTGTATATATGTTTTGTGTTGGTGACGAGTAAACCTAGTAGCGATGCCTTTGTCTTGGATACGATGTGGGTGTACATCGAGCCTTGTTATTCAACTAGTAAACCATCAAATTGAACACTTCGAGATCGAGGGCGACAAACAAGGTTGTGTAAATTCCTTGTAGCTCTATGTAGTTGTTAGATTGTATATTTCCGACTCTCTAGAATATAACAGGGTACTTATTGTAATATGTGATTCCCCTCGATTCACTTTTCCCCATCACATAAACAAAATGATATAGCTTGATCAAACTCTAATGGGGGAACCTCTCTGATGGATTTGGACCCATAGCATCACCTCTCCATCCTACTCACATCATATCTAACACATGGTTCTATCATTCCATGAATGAACAATAACCAACAAAATCCTAGAGCTAAGGTGAAACTCCAACTATTAGCACAAAGTTGATAGAACATAGCTTGACTAGACAAAGGGCCAAACATCACTTGTCACAAGACCAAAATTCTCATTACTTGTGTTTAAAAATATTAGCAGGGAGAATTGATTCATTCAATATGGCATCTTCTCGACTTGATTTACTTTACAATATACTTCCCTTTTTTGGTTCAACATGACTATATTGTGTTGTTCATCAAAAGAATTGTAAGATGATTTGACAATCCTTAAGAAGGTAAGTCAAGGGCTCAAATTTAGTATAGTTTGTAAGTTGTTGTTCAATTTACAAAAGTTCACTAGCAAGTAATTTCTTACTTTTATTGAGACCCTATATATATACCAATTATATCAAAATTCCACAACCATTGTTGCTTAGGCTCATTGTCTAGGAGAAAAAGTGTGCATGGCACACAAAGAGTGAGGACTATTGCTAAGTAGGGCCACCAGGGACACTACACAACACTAATGATAAAAAAAACTATGGATGGAAAAAAAAGAAACAACCTTCGACATTTTTAAACTCATATCCATACTTTTTTTCTAGTTTCAGCTAGATGAAGACATCAAACACAACTTTCAACTAGAAAACCAACCTTAACTTCCAACAAGATTTTATAGTTAGATCTACAAAGTCTTTCTTGATATTGTAAATGCTTTGTTTAGATTCAGATCCTTGTTCCATTTCTTTACTTTACTAGTACCCACATTGAATGCAATGCACTTAAATACTCTCCATTTGTGGGAAAATGAATTGTAATGTTATATTAATATGTTCAACAAACAATGCAACCAAGAACTAATTCAAAAGAGTAGGAAGGGACATAAACAACACATAATCAAACACATAAACATTTACTAAGAATTAAAAGTTATAGCTATGAGTGGCCTTGAAGGAAAATCTTCCTTATGCCATATGCCTAGGATTTATGAGATGACATGATGTGCACTAAATGACACTATTTTAAGAGATGCAATATGGGAGGCATTTCTACCTCAACATCATTGATGTTTCTGTTACAAAAATTTGACTTGTTTTTCCATTGGTTGCCCAAATATAACTAAGAGAAAACATGATATATCATGATAGGATTGTTGCCATGTGAAAATGAATTGAAGAGTATTACATAATATCAAGCTCCCTCCTAGAGCTATTACCTATATCACTCATGTCGGAAAGTATAAGTTTATCGTCTTGTAAGTCGCAAGCCTCCTTGGAAACCCTATCCACTTCTGCATTGTTTTCTCTCTATATATGTTTTGAACTGGTGTCGAGGAAACCTATTAGCAATGCCCTTGTCCTGGCTAATATGTGAGTGTACACCACGCCTTTCTATTCAACCAGTCACAAATGATCTTAGAGTCTAAGAAAACCATAAGTTTGAACACTTTGTGATCAAGGCAAACAAACTAGGTTGTGCAAATGCCTTGTAGCTCTACATAGTTGTTAGATTGTATATTTATGCTTCTCTAGAATGTAATAACGTACTTGTTGTAATATATGATGCCCCTAGATTCACTTTGCCTCATCATAGAAACATTATGCTCGAGATTAATCAAATTATAATAAGGGAGCCTATTTGATGGATTTGGACTTGTTCGAGTTTACCTACGCCAACATGGAGTATTTGCACTTGCAAATTACATCATGAGGGGATGGCCTCCTATCCGAGAAAATGGCTGCAATTCGTGTGATCCAAATGCCCCGCATGCCATGTAATTGGTGTAGAATTAAAGTCTTGATAGTGCCTTTGGCCTCAAACCTATTGTTCCACGCTTCCTCCATAGATTGACCTTAAGGAGGACAACTACCCATTGTCCTAGTTGTTGATTTTTCATTAAGCTAGGCTTAAGCATGAAGTTTATTCCATTTTAGAATTTTACTTAAACCATAAACAATTTTGTTGCAGCAACCAAGATCACAAGAAGAAACACCATGCACAAGTACACAAGAAGTATTCTGGGAAACCCTTCTCAACAAGGGAAGAAAACCCAACCAATCCTTTGCTATATTCTTCAAGAGAAAGACCTTCACCACCAAGAAAACCTAGCACACAAAAGGGTGCTCATAAACCCTAGAAGGCTAGCGCCCAAGAGAGGTGCGAACTTTTCCCAAGTAGATGTACTTGCTGAAATTTCCAAACTCACACAAAAGATATGATTCCTCAATGGGGAATTTACCTTTACTTATATTAGACTTGACTTGTCAACAAAAGTGTCTATTGGAACAATAGGGCCAACCTCTCTATCTCATAATATAATTAATATTAACCAGATTAAATATCTTTTACATTAAGGTGGGGTCGACCTATACCCTTTACATTACAATTAGGCTTACAGGAAGGTCATACTCTTGAACAATATAGTAAGGGATCTCATACACCCACTAGTGCTCAGCCACTAGGGGCACATCCATAGGGATGTCCATATCTCTAGCTCACTGCATTACATATAAGAGCCACTTCTTCACTAGTGCTCAACCACTAGGATCACGTTCACATGTGCTCATCCACATGCACGTCCACTCAACATATCTTCTTTCCTACTACATTACACAACAAAGTCATCTGGAGTTTGTCATCAATTCTCTACTCAGAGGAGGCTAATACATCATCTTCATCTCTATCTCATGACGATGCACCCAACACTTTGGGATTTCACACATTCACCTTGTGCTCAGCCACATGCATGTCCAACTCTGTAGATCTCCTTTCTCACTACGTTACACAAGAGAATCATCTGGAGTTCTTCTCAACTCTCTGTAAGGAGGAGGCCATCTCTACGTTCCAACTCTATCTTAGATAGGAACCACACACCCCTCTCAGGGGCTCTCTCTTAGGTTTGTGCCTTGGAGAATGTCTCACATAGCTGCAATCATCAAGACTCCCTCTCAGCTAGGGAGGAATTCTTCATCATGCCAAGTCTCACACGGATGTACTTTGAGCTTTGTCTTGGCTGTAGTCATCAACACTCCCTCTCAACTAGGGAGGTATCCTTCACCAAGATAATTTGGTGAAGATGTCTGCAATCTGCTCATGTGTAGGAAGGTACTGCATGTGTACTATTTTCCTCTGCATCATGTCTCTGATATAAATATTTATTTTTTATCTCAACGTGTTTTGATCTATCATGAAACACTGGGTTCTCAAAGAGGTTTACACACGGCTCTGATTATTATCATAGAATCCATCTCATGATCAAGTAAATCTATCAGAAGTTTATGAAGTTGCATTGCTTTTCACACTCAATGATACATACTCTGCTTCTGTGGATTTCAAGGCCACAGAGTTTTGTTTCCTACTGCACTAGGAAACCATAACAACTTTCATGGAGAAATAACAACTGAATGTTCCCTTCCGGTCCACTGTACTCTCTGCTCAATCTGTATCAACCTATCCTGCAAACTCAAGTTCACACTGAAGGCATATCTCAGGCCATATCCAACCATGCCTCATATATATCTCAATACATGCTTTATTGCTATCCAGTGAGTATGTCTTGTCTGACTCATGGACTGACTAAGCACATTCACTACATAGCATGAATCTGGTCTGGTGTTAACTAGATACATCAATGATCCAATTATATGTGGATCAATATTGTCTGAATCTTCATCATTCATTTTCTTCAAATCCATCACGGTGGTTTTGCATTCTGTCACACTAAACTTATTTAATATGCCCACTATATGTTTTCTTGACTTAGGAAAAATATCATCGGTCCTCTGTCATACTTCTTGTCTCAAAAAGTAGTGTATCATACTTAGATCCTTTATCTCGAAATCATAAGTCAAAGCTTACTTGTATCCAACATCAAGGCTTTCTGAATAAGTCAGGCTCTCGTCACCAACACTGTAATAACATAGGTATGGATCAACAACACTCTTGCTGAAACCCAAACTCATCAAGAATCCATCCATATGATATAGTTTCCAACTCATGGATGGTAGTAAGGATGGAAGTGTATCGGGCTTACTGGATCAAGTGTCTCATCATAGACAACTCCCTCTGTTTGTGAGAGTCTTCTGTCTATAGATCTCGCTTTGTATTTCTCAACACTTCCATCAATTGCATGCTTTATCTTATAGATCCACTTGGAAGTCACCACAAACTTCTCTTCTGGTCTCTAAACAATATCTTATACATAATTCTTTAAGATATATTGGTATTCTTCTATTATGGTATCTTTCCATACATGTTCTCCTGTTGCTTTTCCAAGACAAGGAGGCTCATAATCAATGAAGTGGCTCATGATTGAAGGATAGCTCGAAAATATCTTTTGCTTTCTCGGGATGTGCCTTAAGAGGCTTGTATGTTTCTCTACCTCCTGTAGAGTGAGCCTAGGAAGGCCTTTTATGCCCTACTACAATATCTCTAGACATATCAACTGGAGCAACTGGATTATCTGGAATAATGTTTGTGTCCCTCTGAACTATTGAAGGGGGAGAAGGTATTGTTTCACTATCAATCTCCATCTGATATTCTCTGGATCCTTGAAAGGCTATCTCTTTTTCAAGGACAACATCTCTGCTTGTCTCAATATGTCTCTGACCAAGGATGTCGATCTGGAATGTCTTCGAAGATTCATTTTTATCCCATAAATGTGTCATTTCTCCCTGAAGGGTCTAGCTTGGACTTCTTCTCTTTGGGTACATGAAAATACACCGGGCACCCAAATATCCTTAAGTGTTCAATCTCAGGCTTCACTCTGGTGAAGGCTTCTTTGGTAGTTATGTTTTTCAAATTCCGGTGAAGACTCTTGTCCTGAACATATACTGTGTCATGCATGCTTATGCCCATAGAATCATAGAAAGATTATGATCATGCATTGTTGCATTGGTTGCCTCAATGATGGTTCTATTCTTCCTTTTTCTCAAATAGTTTTGAATCCCTCTGAATGAAGTGACTCCCTCTGAGGGATAAGCATCTTCCTTTGTTTTTAACCTATTTGGAATAAGAAAAAAAAGAACCAACACAAGAATATCTCCTAAAGTAGAATAATGAGTACATCTCTAGAATCAAAACAATTTAAGGAATGTTGTCAAAACTACAACACCTACTTGTAATGTAGCAAAATTTAGAAATATAGGTTAGAGGAATGACAATTACAACAATCAAACCTGGAGTCTTCACTTACAATCTGTTGTTCCTCTGAGTGCACTGAGATCCCTCTTGATCCATGACTTCAACAAAATGTTCTTCCTCCTGCAATTACCCTCATGACAATCATACAAATAATAAATATACAAGTGCATACATGAGGGTGTTGATATGATTTCTCCAATGGCACCTGGTTTATCTATGTCCTCTGAGATCTTCATGAAGAAGGTACTCAAGGTGTCACCTTTTGTCATCTTGATATTTTGAAGCTGGCCCTTCAATGTAAGAGCTTGTGTAGATGATTGGCTTCCTTTTCTTGTCGTCACATTTCTTCCATTCATCAATAGTTGTTTATGGTAAACCTTTTGTATCACCCACAATAAGTTTTCCTCTGAAGTCTTATCTTCCAGGAACTTGAAGTTGCTTGATCCATCAAGCTTATCTTCCATCATAGTTTTGTTCATCATATTTTTAGATTCTTCACAAGCCCTTGTTAACTGGGATAGAAAACCTAATGGCTAGGCTAGGCTAGCAACCTTAGGTTTTGTTGGGCTTATGACTTCCAACAATAGGCCTTGAAAGTCATAAGAACACATGTAATCTTGAAGGCTTCTTCAAAGAGATACAAAAACCTTAAAAACATAAATTTGCAGAAAATTGCGAAACCCTAGGGCCAAATTTTCAAAATGCTTGAAATTTCACTCTGAGAGTCTTTGGAGGTGCGTTAGAGAAGGCTGTACTTTCCTATGCCAAAATTTTCCTTAACGTCCAAGTTTTACGGGCTGAAACACCCAAAAGAAGAGGGTCGCACAAATTTTCTAGAAAACCCTAGGAGGGTCATACGGTTCTGCAGAACAAGAGGGATGACTGGTAAAAGCTTGTAGCTTGTGCAATGGGTTCTTCAAGACCAAAGCTCTGATACCATGTTGATTTTTCATTAATATAGGCTTAAGCATGAAGTTCATTCCATTTTATCATTTTACTTAAACCATAAACAATTTTGTTGCAACAACCAAGATCATAAGAAGAAACACCATGCACAAGTACACAAGAAGTATCTTGGGAAACCCTTCTCAATAAGGGAAGAAAACCCATCTAATCCTTTGTTATATTCTTCAAGAGAAAGACCTTCACCACGAAGAAAAACTAACACACAAAAGGGTGCTCATAAACCCTAGAAGACTAGCACCCAAGAGATGTGCACACTTTTCCCAAGTAGATGTACTTGCTAAAATTTCCAAACTCACACAAAAGATACGATTCCTCAATGGAGAATTTACCTCTACTTATATTAGACTTGACCTGTCAACAAAAGTGTCTATTGGCACAACAGGGTTGACCTCTCTATCTCATAATATAATTAATATTAACCAGATTAATTATCTTTTACATTACTTATCAATTACATTAAGGTGGGGCCGACTTGTACCCTTTACATTACAATTAGGGTTACATAAAGGTCTGACTCTTGAACAATATAGCAAGGGATCTCATACACCCACTAGTGCTCAGCCACAAGGGGCACATCCATAGGGATGTCCATATCTCTGGCTCATTGTATTACATAGAAGAACCACTTCTTCACTAGTGCTCATCCACTAGGATCACGTTCACTTGTTCATGTCCACAGGCACGTCCACTCAACAGATCTTCTTTCCCACTGCATTACACAGGAGAGTCATCTGGAGATTCTCATAACCTCTCTGCTCAGAGGAGGCTAATACACCATATTCATCTCCGTCTCACGACAATGTACCCAACACTTTGGGATTTCACACATTCATCTTGTACTCAGCCACATGCACGTCCAACTTTGCAGATCTCCTTTCTCATTGCATTACATAGGAGAATCATTTGGAGTTCTTCCCAAATCTTTG
>SNQJ01S0002798.1:0-46639 GCA_010110895.2 Picea sitchensis
ACGGTCAGTAGGAGATCCCGGACCCCCCAAATGTTCTACCTTTAACGTTGTGGGGGGGTCCGATATGGGTGGTTTTTCCCGGCGGGCCCCATCCTAACATGTCACAAATCTATGGTGTCAGACGCCCCTCACTATAAACCACTTACTACCATACCCCCTTCCAACATACTGCCATACTGACATTCCTATACCACCACCGCCTCATGACGTCACATCCCACTATCTCCCCTATAAGTCTCGTCTCATAACTTTGTTAGCTTGTCCCCTCCTTTCACCCGTTACAGGTCATGTCCCACTTTCTTATCTTCCAATCACCGCCCTCCACGTCATCCTGGTACACCCGTCACCCGTCCTCCACCTGCCACCTCACGCCTCAAGTCATATGTTGGTCGTTTATTACAGGCTAACATACCCGTTGGTCTGCTGACTTTTTCCCTGCGCCCAACTTATACCCATTTACTCAATTTTAACCCTGTTTCCGCCATTCACGCACTTCTCATAATCTTTGCGCACCAGAAAGATCTTTTTCCTCGCCTTTTCAACCAGTAACCCAGCCATAGCCACTGCCTTCTAACGCTTTTGTTTCAGTTTGTAGGCACCTGTTGAATCGGTGGCGCCAAAATCTAAAAGATCAGAAGTCGAGGAAAATCCATTCCTCCCACCTCATGTCGATCTCGACCGGATTTCGCTAGCCGATAAAGATTACCTGATCACAGAGACCAGGCGTGAGGTCGACTTCGCCGAATTGTAGATATGGTTTAAAGATACCTTCATGGATCAAAGCGATGAGATCGAGCTCTGGGAGTCCAATCTCCCTCTGTATATATTTCCCCAAATCCACCATTTTCCAGAGTTCTCCCTCAAATGCCAGGCGCATTACCTCCCTGATCAGAGAGCCATAGTATCATCATCTGGAGAAACTCTTTCCCCATCACACCCGAGGCCATTGATCAAATTATGAAGATACCTAGAGTTGAATCCCATTCCCCCCTTAGCATTGAAGTTCTAATAGAAATGTACCAGAACCTGTCTTTTCCCCAAAGAGTGCAGATTTTTTAGTTGTTCCTCCCACAGGATGCCCAATTTCCCAAGAAAAATCCCCCTTACCATTCCTCCATGTTTTCGGAGAAGGGAAACGAAATTATTTCATCATTATGTTGTATGCTCGACTATTTCTCAAACGAATTGGTGGATGAACCTATCTTGGGTTTTCTATCTATTTTCTCTACTGAAGATAAGGCCACCATCCAATTCGATTATAGCACCTTTCTAGCCGAGAATATCCATGATCAACTTTTTAAATTCGCCACAGAGGGCATGTTCTGGTATTCTTCGATATTGGCTTACATGTTCACCTTCTTTCAAGCAGACAAACTCTCTTTCCCTATGCATAAAATGGACCAGGACGGAAAACCATAGGTTGTAACCTCTTGGACTTCGCTACTCAGAAGAAACTCCACGGAGTTTAATTTCAAACAGTTTATTGAGCAATTTTACCATCCAGTGGTGAGCATGCTCAGTGGTAGACCAGAGCCGAGGATAAATGAGGAGGTCCAGAGAATCTTACACCCCTCAGACCTCGCCAAGACTGGAGATTGGTACCTCTATCAAAATCACATAGAAATCAGGGTATATGAGTGTGAGTTAGCTCCATACAAACTTCCCACATACTTGCCTATCAGGATATTTGCCCTGGAGTTTATTAGAAAAATGATCAATTTGGATGATATACATTTTGTATCTCTGAAGAAGAAACAACAGATGAGAATCAAAGGGAAGATAGGACCTTTTATCTGCAATAGTCGAGCTTTTGGGGAAGAGGCAAACAAATTATTAAAGGAAATGAAATTTAATACCAGTTTCACTTGACACTATGATCCGTGTGGGACTATCACAAAAATGAGATCGAAGAACAAAAGTTCTCCATATTCTCACACACTCAAACCAGAAATTGAGAAATTTGTGAACCAGACAGAGTGGGAGGTGAACACCCTCGAAGACACTGAACAACAGTCTCCTCTAACCATGATTTCAGAAACTACCACTCTGTAGGTACCAAAGGAGAAAAGACCAAGGAAAGATGTTTCTCCTTCACTCACTGAAGTGTCAGCAGAGGATTTCCAGGTATACACTAAAAGGCCTAAACCACCCACACTACTCACAGGTCTGGAGAGGAAGAGACTCAGTCTACCAAGGTAGTCGAGGGAGAACGTACACCACTTCTTTCAAGTAGCCATCAGATGATGTCTACTTCTTCCTCAAAGAAGCAGACTAATACTACTGTGATCACCCAACCTCCACTAGGATCCGTAAAACTCAGCAATTTTGAAAAATATGATTTGATTAAGAAGAAAAATTAGATGCTGACCAGCAGCAACTATGCTCAGTTATGGAAGCAAACTTCCATAACACAACACAGTTTGCTATCATCATTTGATACATAGAAGGGAAGAATGCACATGGTGTTTCTGCAAGCACAGGTGCCTCAACCCAAAGAGATCATTGATTACAAAAGGTTGACTCTTGAATTTGATGCCAAATAAATTCATCCAGATGATCATATGGATCTGCACAGGCAGACTGGAGAAATGGTATTCTCCACATTGGCCCACGCTTCCTCTACTGCTGCGAAATTACAGGTCTCTCTGAACAACATTCAGAACCAATTAAAACTGGAGAAAATATCCTCTTTTGCAAAGGACAATAGGATTAAATCCTTAGAATAATTGGTGCTCAAAATTCGGTATGACCCCTCAAATGTGAAAGCAGCTGAGGAGTTTCTCAAGAAAAATAATGCAAACATAGCATCTCTGAGGAAGCAACTGAAATTGCCAGCTACAGAAGACTCACAGGCCAAAGAGATAGTTGAGACAGAAGGGGAGAAGGAGGAATTGCTAAATCTTATCATGGAACAAAATGCACAGATAAAGGAAATGGAGGCAGAGTTGGAAAGGTTAGTAAAGGAGAAGGAACAAACGACACCTATGGAAGTCATCCCACTTAGCGCAGTTCCTCTCACAGGAGTTAGCACAACAACTGTATCAACAACCACTACAGTAGAACTTCCATCAGCCACCCCACTGACAGATCTGGAAAAATATGTAGAGCTAGCAAAATCAATAGAGGAGATGACCCTACAAGGAACAAAAATCAATAGACTGAAAAAGGAGGTTGAGAATCTCCAGGAGCTTAAGTCTTCCTACCAGACAAGCTACAACATTGAGAAGCAAACATCAGAAAATCTCAAGCAGGAAATACAACAGCTGCAAAAGAAAACAGTGGCGGGCAAAACACTAGTTGAAGCCATGGAGAACATTTGGATGGACATCTCCAAGTCCATAAACGAAATTTGGCCCATGGGTCAAATTGTGTTTGAACAACAGGAATTAGTGTTGAGGAGCAAGCAGGCCATTGACAAGATAAAGGTAGAGCTGGGGTAAATTCCCACAAAAGCAAATGAAATCATTAGATTTTTGAATTTGAAGACTAGGGAAGAGCTGGAAGACCTGAATATTGAAGATAGGATGGAAACCATCCTCGAAGTCAAGAGGGTTCTGAATAAAAGAGGATTGATGTTGTAGCTAGAGGAGAAAGTCCAGAACATGGATGTCAGAGTTCATAGGTTCTTCAGCAAGATCGATGCCTTGAAAAAGAAAGGTCTTCCTGGTTTACTGGTACTGAATGATAAGTTGATGACCCTCTCTAACTACAAGCGGAAGATTGCCACGGTGGCCAAGGACAGTTCCAAGTTTTCAGGAATACAAGGCAACATAACAGGCAAATCATTTCTAGAGACTTTGCAGCTAGACCTCAACATCCAGCACAAGATCAAATATATTTTCATCACTAGGCCGACATTTGCTAAATATACAGAAATGGATGAAATATACTGAAGACTGCTCAAAGTCACCATTCCTAGTCAACAAAGATGGGAGGATCTGTGCACTTTAATCGAATGAGGGATGAGGTGTACAGTCCAACTCAGCATGCAGAGCAGTCAAAGTCACGTGAATGACTCACCAACGGCCTTACCCAAAATCAACATGAAATATTTGACAGATCATCATCAGTTCCTACATTTTTGTATCTTGTTACTTAGTTAGTTAGATATAGAATCTGCCACGTCCTGATCATTAATGACAGGGTCGTTTGTAATTTTGATTATAAATAGTTCGAACTTGGAAGTATTGAGGGTTGATCTTTTACGCCCAAGCAAGCTATAAGCACTGTACTTTTTATCAGAGATCTATCAGTAATAAAAGGGATGTTTCACAGGATTCTCGCGTGTTAGTTGTTGGTGAATTTTTCTCCTCTTTTTTGAATGTTTATCTCTCTCAGTACTCAATTTTTTTTTTTCTAAATCTGATCATTTGAAAGTAGCGAAAGTTGCAGAATTTATCCTCGTATACTATGTTTCCGACTTTAAATGATCTAAAATTTTTCTTCTGATGTTATAATTAAGAAATTCTTAAATGCTTCTTGCTTATAATTGATTATCTCATCTTCTCTGCTTTCCATCATTTTTATGCTAAAGAATCCAACAGTTGCATTATCCTACCCTGTGAGAATACCTTTTAAAATCTGTTAGTCAGTCTCAAATTTTATAAAAGCAGACCCCATAGCCCAATGGAGGCGTAAACCTTTTTCAGTCATTTTGTAAAAACAAACAACTCGGTCCTATTTATTTTAACTAGCCTAATATCTGAATTTTGAAACAAAGTTAAATCTTACAAAGAAATCTCTCTCTGAAACTGGCAGGGCTAGATCCCAGTTTCGAAGTGGTTGGATAAAGTTACCTCTAGTAAATTTATGCTTCCTTTCAACAACCTCTAGGAATTTACATAGTGATAACAACATACATTAGACTTCCTACTGCATTAGAATATGGTATTTGAGACATATATTCATTTTCTTCTTTTGTACTAGGACATAAACTTGAAGAAATCTTAAAATGGGAAGCCAAAGGGACTGAAAATGGTTTCACATCATTCATACCAAACCTCAAAAGTATCTTCTCAACATACTTTTGTTGTGACAACCAAAGCTTACCATTCCTCCTATCTCTGAATATCTCCATGCCCAAAATTTGTCTTGTTGTTCCTAGACCTTTCATATCGAACGTCCTAGCTATCTAAGCCTTTAACCTGTTGATTTCAGTTATGTTTTTGCTTGCTAAATGCATATCATCAACATACAATACTAATATAATGAATATGCCATTATTCAATTTCTTCAAGTAGACACAATGATCATACTCACTCCTTGTATAATTTTGGCTCACCATGAAAGAGTCAAATTTCTTGTACCATTGTCTGGGCGACTGCCTCAGACCATACAATGATTTCTTGAGCCTGCAAACAACTTTATTGTTGCGATTNATATCCATGTAAGAAAGCAGTTTTAACATCTAGTTGCTCCAACTCCAAATCAAGCAATGCAACTAATGCTAACACAATTCAAATTGAAATAGTCTTTACAACTGGTTAAAAAATATCATGAAATTCAAAACCTTGTTTCTGAGAATATCCTTTCACAACCAGTTTTGCTTTGTACCTTTCCACCTTATCATCAACACCCTTCTTCAGCTTGTAGACCCACTTGCAACCTACAGTTTTTCCGTCTCTTGGAAGTTCTACCAGGTCCCATGTAGCATTCCTCTCTAATGCCTTCATTTCATCCTTCATCACTTCTTTCCATTTATCACTGTTAGAACCCTTCACAGCTTCCTAATAGCACAAAGGTTCATCATCATTAGTAATTAAAAAAACTGATGAAACAAAATCATCATACTTTCTTGGAGGATTTCTGACTTGTGTAGACCTCCTTAGGGAAGTTTGTGGCTCATCCACAATCTGTTGAATGTCATCATCAACCATATCTTCCTCTGTTGTAGGAGACTCTTCATGAACATCTTCTGAAACTTGTTCATGTTCACCTTCATTGGTTTCAAACTAAATTTGTTGATACTTTGGTGCTTCTTCTTGTTTCATTTGAACATCTACATTTGATTTGATGAGAGATCATTCATCAAATATTACATCTCTGTTAATGGTGATCTTGTGGGCAGTAGGATCCCACAACCTGTACCCCTTAATACCATCACCATATCCAACAAAGATAAACCTTTTTTTTATTTTGGATCTAATTTAGAGCGCTGATGTTTCAGAATTAGAGCATAGGCATCACAACCAAAAACTTTAAGATTAGAATAATTACAAGGGTGATTTGTCCATACCTCTTCAAGAATTTTGCATTCTATTGTTGTTGATGGTGATCGATTCACCAAATAACAAGTTGTAGATACAACTTCTTCCCACAGTTCCTACTGCAATTTGGTGTTACTCAACATACTCCTTGCTCTCTCTAGAAGAGTCATGTTCATGCGTTCAGCAACTCCGTTTTGCTAAGGAATATAGGTAGTGGTTTTATGCCTATCGATCCCAAATTCCTTGCAGTAATTATCAAACTCCATTGACATAAATTCACCACCATTATCAGTTCTTAAACATTTAATGGATCTACCAGTTCTCTTTTCCACTAAAGCTCTAAACTACTTGAAAACTGTAAATACATCAACCTTACTCTTAAACATATAGATCCACACCTTCCTAGAGAAATCATCTATAAATGTTACAAAATATGATGATCCTCCATATGAAATAGTAGGGGATGGTCCCCAAACATCAGATTGGATATAGTCAAGAATTCTCTTACTGGTATGTCTTCTAGTTTTAAATTTCTGCCTATTCTGTTTTCCATAAATACAGTGCTTGCAGAAATCTAACTTTAAAGACTTTAGACTAGGAAGTAACTTGCGATCAGTCAATACCTTTAATCCTTGTTCGCTCATATGGCCCAACCGTTGATGCCACAGTCGAACAGAATCACTGTCGTTCTCAGATACCATTGTCACATGATCTGATTCAGTCCTCCCTTCTAACAGAAATATGTTACCAACCTTCTTTGCTTTCATAACCAGTAGAATTACTTTGTAGACCTTCATAAATCCACCTTGAACAATACTCTTATAACCTCCTATGTCTAAGACTCCCAAAGAGATTAGGTTCTTCCTAAGCTCAGGTACATGTCTTACATCAGTTAATATTTTAACAGTTCCATCAAACATCTTAATTCGAATGCTACCAATTCCCACAACTTTACACGAGATATCATTTCCCATGTAAACTATTCCATCATCTATAGATTGATAAGTAATAAACCAGTGTCTATGAAGACACATGTGGTTTGAAGCACCAGAATCTAATAACCATTGTTGATCATAATGTGAACCAATACTAATTGATAAAACTTCATCAATCATACCTGAACCTGTTGTTGAACTTGTTTCGGTTGCATTTGCTTCCTTCATATCTTTTGGGGGGTCTTCTTTGGAGGGTTGTTGTCGCTTCCAACAGTCCTTCTTCAAGTGTCCATATTTGCCACAAAACCAACACTTAAGCTTGTTCTTTCTGCCCTTCAACTTTGACCAAGAGAAATCCCTCTGACCGTGTCCTCTTTCTTTAGGTCTGCCTCTGACCACCATCGCCTCAGATGTGGAGGTTTCTAAATAGGATTTCTTCCTTGTTTCCTTAGACAGTAAAGCTCCAACAATATCATCAAACTCAATACTTTATGTTGAATTGAAACCAATAGAGGTAACGAAATGATCCCATGATGCGGGCAAAGAACACAATAATGTAGTTGCCTTATCTTCAGATTCGAATTTCACTCCCATGCTAGTCAACTGAACTTAGAGAGTATTAAAAGTATTTAAATGATCAGCTATCTTCATACCTTCCTTCATGCGCAAACTGTACAATTGTCTTTTAAGGAAGATCATGTTTGTCAAGGATTTCGTCATGTACAGGCTTTCTAGCTTTGACCACAAACCAACTGCTTCCTTCTCCGGGACAATGTTAAATAGTACATCGTCGACCAAACACAGGCGTATGGCACTCAGTGCTCTCACTTCCATCTCATCCCAGTCATCATCTGTTATGGTCACGGGTTGCTTTGATTTTCCCAAAAGCACCTTTACCACCCCTTGTTGCACGAGCAGATCATGCATCTTAACCTTCTAGATCTTGAAATTGTTTTTTCCATTGAACTTCTCAATTTCAAACTTAGCACTATACGTCTTGGCCATTAGAAAAAACATTCCCTAAAAAACACCACTACTTGTAATAACCAAGACTCTTTCAAGAAAATATGTAAAAAAATAATAGTTTAATTTTAACAAGATTTTATAAAAGATTTAATAAAACATCTTTTTAACCCCACCTTTTATTAAAAAAGAAATTTAAAAAAATCACCTTTTAATAAAAAAAAAATGTTCTTATTCCTCCACCTTCTTTTTAATGTTTTAAACATTCACCTCACAACAAAGTCCTTGAAACTTTAAAAAAGTCAACCTTTCATATAAACCAAAGCTTTATACCTTTTATACTTTGCAATAAAACTTTGATTTATACCATGTAAATTTTTCAAAGGAAATGTCACTGTGTGGATGTTTTAAGGAGTCACGTGTATCCTCGCACCTTTCGATGTGAGTGGCCGGTGTACTTCGAAAATCTAAGTACTCCCGAAAATTTGATGCTTTCAACTGCCTTCTCCTCATATCCGCTCTGATATCATTTGTTCTATTTGCAAATGTGGAAACACAAATATCACATAAAACAATCAATAATAATGCATACAAGAAATACAGCAATTTATGTGGTTCACTTAAATGTTGGGCTACGTCTACCAAGTATAGATATCAATTGTCTTATTATTCAGATTAATCGATTTTCTTATTATTCAGATCAAAGAGATTACAGCAGACTCACACTCCTCTCATTACACCATTTCCTCAATTCTCCTTTATGTCTCTACGGGCTTACATCAATAATGAACAGAATTAGATTAATTACATAACAAATTCTAAACTTATGCATTCATACCAAATTGACAGATTTGATTAAACAAACTACTACAAAAAAAAGCTACTAAATCTACTCATATCTACTAAATCTAGAAAATCCGTTGACATATTCAACCTACTTCACATGTAGAGAGGGGTCGTCCAGAATCTTCTACTTCCCCTTCCCCTGTAAAGAGTGTTGTCCTTCTATGAACTCTTTGTTAAAATTTTCTTAATACAAACTAAATGTCTGTTAACTAATTACAGGACCTAGAACTTTCGAGTTCTTTACCAGCATTAAATTGCAGCGGAATTTAATCAGAGATTGAATCAATACCTGGATCCATTTGTGCAGGGCTCTGACTACTTCAGACTCTAGAACAGTGAAGTCTCTGCTGCGTTTTTCAGAACYCTHTGTTCCTCTGCTAYRTTTTTCAGAAACCTCTTGAAGAACCCTTTGCACAKAACAKAAATGAAGACCCTCTRCACAGAACAGAAATCGGATTTCTCTCTCTTACCCTGCTGCCATACGCACTTTCAGATCATTAGAGATGGGTATTCTGAAGGTTCATTTATGGGCAGAGAGAGGACCGGTTTCCCCAAGACCGTTATTCTCCACCTGTCCATCGGAGTAGGAGATTCGAGACCATTCCTGAAACCGTTACCAAGAGCTCCGTAAAAACTGTAAGGGCTGCCAACACATCCGTCTCTTCATATGGGTCATTAAAAACTAATTTAAGAAATTAGTCTTACACTCNCTCTTGTGTGCTCATTAATTGGATTGAATCTCTGCGGAAAATCTGGGGAGCAGTTATAAATATTAAAAAGTTTTTTTGACTTGTTTGGACAGTCTCCCGGAGTTGCACATGACACAATCGAAATACCTTTGTCGTTGTGGAGTATGCTTCTCGCTTCTGTAATGGAATTATGCAGCAGTTGCAACCAAATCTTGATGCTCTCCTGGGCCACTTTTGTTCATCTTGGAAGACGGTGGTAGCGAGCAGAAGATTTTCTAGAGGCCTCGAATCACTTTGCAGAATTTCGCATTTTTCCTCCTAGTCAAAAAAAATCCTTCATCACTGGAATGGCTGGCCTGGTGACAACGTTGCTTATTGCATCGCCTGCGATTCCATTAATGTTTTTCATGGCCTCTTAATGTTGTTATGGCACAACAGAGCAGCGAGACCCGGAGAGAATAGCAGCTCTGATTGAGAGGAAGAGAGGTAGATTTAGCAAATGCAATGTAATAAGTGATCACCCAACGAGAGTATGAAGCATTTATATGAGCGTGCAACAGGAATGGTATCTACAATTCTTCACAAATGGTTAAACCTTACACGAATTTTTAAAAAAAACTAATGAAAAAAATACACAACAATTATTTTATTGTGGTATATTTGGATTCTCCTTATTATTAATTATTAATGAAGAAGTTATCATTAATATTATCAATATATTTGTAATTTTTCCTTCATATCCAATGACAATAAATTGGAAATGTAATAATAATTTTCCTTATATACAAAGAAAATTAATTAAAAATGTAATAATAATAAAATGTTATCATCACCATGTTTATAATTTTTCCTTATACCTAATAAGTACATATTACCTAATAAGGACATATTGTAAACATAATAATAATTTTCCTTATATTCAAAGAATAAGAATTGGAAATGTAATAATAAAAAAAAAAATGATATTGATAGTGTTTGTGTGGATGATTTTGATTCTCTATTTTAAAAGTAAGTAAGTGATTATTAATATGTTTATATATTTGTTTTATATTAAAAATGATCAATATAATAGAAAAAACAATAATTTTGATTAGTAGTTCAATATGTAAAAGAAAAATTAATAATTTGAATCATTATAGATTATAAAATATTGGAAAATTGTGTTATGTATTTTGAAGTAAAAGAAAAGAAGAATAATCAAACCAACCGGAAGACAGTTGACCTACCAAAAAAAGAGGTAGGTGTTCTTAAGAAAAAAGGATTATATGATTAAGAAAAAAGGATTATATGATTGTGAGGAAAAAAAAAACCTTATGCAAAAAAATTAAATAAGAATTAGAATGAAGTATTATTTTGTTTTCAAATAATGAAATTTTGTAAAGTTTTTAAGTTATTTAAATAGTGGAGTGGTAAGAGAAAAAGCGTATGTAAAAGAAATATTAGTAAAAAAAAATTACAAGCATATTGGATTGATAAGTTATTTAATAGTGGTGAATGTTGAGGAAATCAAAATTATTCAATTTTTTTATAAGCATATTGGATTGATAAGTTATTTAATAATGGTTAATGTTGAGGAAACCAAAATCATTCCGTATGTAATATATTTATGAATGGGAATTTTGATATTGTATAAGAGTATAATTATATTAATAGAAAAAAATACAACGGAAATTTGTTTGCTTAGTATCACTGTAAGGTAGGAGAAACAATCATGGGCAATGCATCAATGAAAATAGAGATGTGAATAAAGCTTTTTTGTTTTTTGAATCATGGTTAGAAAGTGTTTTTTTGGGATTTTTATGGAGTTATTTCTCAGTGTTTCACATTGAATTTGGTCTCGATGGACTTTTATGTCGTGGTATTTCATCGATAAGGCACATGGGGGCACTATGCGCTCCTCATGTCTCGAAAAAGTTATTTATCTACTTGGAGATGTGATTGATCTAGAGAGTGGTATTGGCGCCACAAAAATCCACAGAAGTTTGTTCCAAATGCATATCATGAGATAATGACATGCTCTTGAGATTGATTTTTCTAACTCTCTGATAGTTTATGTAATCAGTTTCATCTAGGCTTAATTATGGGTTACTTTTTTAGGAGGGTGCCTCCCAAGCTAGTTATTTGATGATGAATCAGGAAGGTGTGAGATCCATAAGGTTGGAACTGCACCTATACATATAGTTTGATCGATAGTTTCTTTCGGATTTAGTTTGATGACTCAACCCATGGGTGTGTCAAGGCTTGTGCCTGGTTCTATAATCCTAGTTATTATTTATGCTTGGTCTCATGCATTTTTGGCTAATAAAACACATCACCTGTCTTTCCTAGTCTAGGTTGAATTTCCCAACCTCCCTATGCAATTTTGGCTAGCCATAGAGCGTATCTATTCTCGTTTAGGGAGTTTCATGTGTCATGCATTGTTGGTGTTTAGTTCCACGCTTGTGTGCATCCTTCTTAAGGCTGGGGATTTTAGACCTAGGGTTCGTTCGGAGTTGACCAACAAAAAACATAGAGCGTCGGAATATCAATCCTCATCCAAGGCTGAGGAAGGTCTCGCCCAAAATGAAAAGATAATCACACAGACCATAAGGTCTTGTGTCAGGGATGAAGGACCAAACAAACTAGGATCCATTTGGGTCGGCATTCACACATTCCATATCCAACAGAGTATTTTCATTACTAAGTAAAACAATACACACACATATCCAAATAACACATGATAGACTAACAATATATCAAAATTGTCGCAACTTTATTATTCCTTTCATTATGTTCAACACAAACATACAGTAAACAAACTATATTCGACAACATAAAAGTTGCACATCTTTTCTGATATAATTCCCCAGAAATACAACATATTGCTCCATACACATCCTTTTAAGACTTCATACATCTGACAAAATCAGACTTATATTCAGAAGAATTAAAACATTACAAAAGGATCAGAGTGAGATCGATACTAACAACTCAATGGATGTCATCTAACAATCTAACTCTATCTTTGATGTCGCTACTTCCTTTTATAGCTTTCTCTGCTCAGGAGCTCTTTCTCTTTATATTTTGCTCCACTCAATCTATTGAAAAAAACACCTCACATGCTTCTAGCACCTGCCTACAATCCACGTAGCCTTCGGGAATCAAGGAAATATTAACTGCCTCGCTAGCTCACCTTTTTTCAGCTCCATGTTCCCTTGTGATGTTGGAATTAATCATTGGAGAATATTTCTTGATGATTCCTTTCTTGATTATGGCATGCATCTTCTTGATTTCCGGCGCAACTACCAAAAACCTAGACTGACGCGAGCTTGGTAGAGTTCGATCTTGGTGTGCAATATCAAAACTCGGTTTGGTGTGCACTTCTTGTCATTCTTAACACATTCTCTTAGGCATGCACAAAAGTCAAAATGAGCACACACATCTTTGTTTGTATGCACACGCAAAATGAACCCAAAACTTTGGGTGCCAACATGCCCCCACCACTGTTAGTTGGCTCGTCCTCGAGCTAATAACTTCATGGAATGACCATCTCAACGGAGAGACTGTTAGGTTAGTGTTGTTGAATTGCTCGATGAGAGGGCCAGTAGCAACCTAGGAATATGAGAGTTTTGTATACAAGATCAAGGCCCTATCAGTCGTGGACATGATCATTTATAACATACTTTGTTTCTCATCCCAAGATGCAGTGATCTCTTTTATTCTTGTTGCAATTGTGAGCATCGCAGTGGTGCGCTCGTTGGGAGGTAGGGAACCCAAGTTGCATTATGGTGCACGGCCTCAGCCTCAACTGCTCAAACCCTATCAAAGAGTGTAATGAGCTCGAGAGGACTCTATAAATGATCCCACAAGTTAAATCTCTCAGTGACCAACACGAGGAAATCTTGGGCATGATTTCTACCCTCATGGATGGTTGTTGCGGCATGGGCCAATTTTTTCTAGAGTTTTGTCTCCTCTGATGCTATTTGTTGCATCTGTGAATGAAGTTTGAGATTCTAGGATTGTAGAACATGAACACGCTTGGCGATCGCTTTTATTTTCTACAGGGTTGAAAGTTCCAACTACGAGTGTTCATGCTGGTAAACCTGGGAATATGCCTCGTTAAGAGAAGTGACCATTTTTGTTTTATCGAAGAGGATGATCGCATATTGGCCTTGATTTTTTTTATGCACATCCACTATCGCAATGTATAATTCCTTTAAATTTTCCTAAGCCACTTCAACTTCTTGACACATGTAGGATTCCTATTGTAATTGAGATCTCGCGGTGGCATGACTGGAAATTTCTTGTTCATATTGAAGGCGTATTTGGGCCAGCTCGTGGTTGATATTTTCGTGGCATTCCCCTATCTCGTGGACCATGTTAATGATAAATATTTTTTTTATGTGTAGGGACCTATGACAACTCCAGGTTTTTCCTAGTCAAGACAGAAGGGATCACTGCGAGCGGATCGACACTCGACACTCTGCGTGGACTATCTCCTAGAACATCGATGGTTGGATTAGTCGAGGGTGGGAATTATGGTGGGGATGGTAGAGAAATTTGTTGGCCTAGAATATGCATCTTCCGCATCATGTCATTTTGGGAGTCTTTTTGTTTGGTCAATTGCGTGCAAATCTCTTTCATCAGATTTGTGACTTTTCGAATTTGAGTGGGGGAACTGTTGGCCCTCGACCAAGTTTTGAGGAAACATTGGTTGAGTTTGACCACTTTTGGACTTCGACAGGCTAGTCGAATATGGAGCGCCCGAGTGGAGATAATATCGCGGGATCTCACTTATTCTGTGGACCCAACAAGGGGTTCATTAGGGTTTTTGTATTAGGGTTTTAGGATGTTGGCCCATGGGTTTACCCATGATTAGGTCATGTTGTAAGGGATGTAAAAGTATATATGGGAAGGAATGTAATGTAGAAGGGGGTTGTGTTTAGTGCAAGCAATGTATTATGTAGGTAAGTGCATAAGTGGCTAAGTGCAAGAGACAAGTAGTTATGAGTTGCTTTGTGCAACAGAACATGTATGTAAGGCTTTGTGCTTGAGAGAGAAGTTGGCTCTATGCCTTGACCTGATTTTGGGAAGGTGGATCTGGCGCTTAGTGCGTAGATCACATGTCTAATGCAAAGCTTGTCTCTGTGGCTTAGTGCATGGGAGTAGATAGATGTAAGATATTGAAGACTAATAAAGAATAAGAATTCATTGGTGGACATAGCCCCACACTGGGGTGAACCACGTAAATCTTGTGTTGATGGTTTTCTTTGTGTCGTAATGTTTATGTTGTGAATTTTCTTAGTGCATTGAATGTTATGAATGATAGATAGATCCATGAATTTTTAATTCTTTGTATATGTTGAATGTGTTAGATATGACTTATGATGCTAAGTGTGATCTATATTTTGTCAATATTACTATGTTGAACTGTACTTAGGGTTTGATCTGCGATGTGAATGAATTAATACATATTGTTCCTAAGTACCCTGTGAAGTGTTGTAATCACAAATCTATGTCCCAGCTTGGTTACAGACACCTAAGTCCTATAACCCCCCCTGCCACTACCTTGGGTGAGACTTCGCCTGCTTCGCAGGTGTTTCCGAAAGGGCCGGTAGTTAGGGTTTTGTTGGTGCGTTGTTGAAGCATTGAACCCTGGGTTTTCCCCTGTGCCAACAAATGGTTCCATTGTTGGGATTGAAACTGTGATTGTTGGGAACTGAAAGAAAAGAGAATCTTTGTGTGTAGATTTGTTCTTGTAGTGCACAGTATTCTACTTAACTTGTGAAGCTCTGTGCTAAGAAAGAAACCTAATCTAAAGAAAAGAGGTAAGATATTGAGAGAGGTAAAGCCTTGTGCTTGGATAAGAGTAAGATAAGTGGAAAGCATGAATCTAGGTATGTTTGATAGATTTTGTCATAGTCTAAAAGCTAGGGTACATTTAGAAGAAAAAGTTGATCTGAATAAATTTGATAGAAATAGAGAAAGATATGTTATTCCTATGCATAGAAATATTTTTTGGACTAATGAATGGATGCGGGAACCTAGAAAGAATTTTTGCAGATTGCAGGTCCAACACTGTGATCCTAGTGTGCAGTACAGGAGAAGTTGGGGAACTTACAAGAGAAAGAGAGGATTGGCATTATGTTATAACTGCAGAAGATCATGACATCTTGCTAAAGAATGCCCTGGTATAGGTCCTATTTGTCTTTGTTGTAAAATTGTTGGTCATGAAGTTGAGGATGGTCCAAGAATGATTGCTAAAGTTGAAAGAATGAACATGAGTCAAGAGAATAAGAGAATGTTAGAAGATCATAAAGAATCGGAGAAAGTTCATACTGCATTAGAACAGTTGAAAGAAATGATGAATGATCACAAAGATGTCAGTTTACCAGAGATCATGAAAGAAAAACATCGCATAGATACAAGAATAGGAGATTTTGACATAGACTGTGTCCTGGATGAGGAGACACAAGTGAATATTATGACAGAAAGCACTTGGGAAATCTTGGGGAAGCCTATTGTGATACCTTCATTGGGAAGAATAGGATTTTTTAAAGGAAAAATGATAACCCTGTGTGGAAGAGTTGCTAATATACCTGTTATCATCCATGGAACATCGACATAAGAGGAATTTGAAGTTATTAATTTTGTTGAGAACAACACCCCATTCCCTCTTTTGTTAGGAAAGACTTTGATTAAGAAAGATCAGATCAGAAGGAAATCAGAGGAACAAGCTACAGCAAAGAAAAAGCAAGAACTAAGGGACTTCATATCTAGAAAATTAGATCGACTGATAGAAGAACGAGAGGATAAGTCGAAGCGTAGAAGGCAAGAGAATTAGAGGTAAGAGTGCAAGAAGGCTTGAAGGACCTATCCATGCAAGAAGAAAGTATATCCACCCAGGAATCCATAAGGGAAGGGATATTAACTTTGAACCCTTTAAGAGTACATCAGTAGCGCGAAGTCACTATGATAAGAGAAGATAAGAATAAGAATGGAAAGAGAAATCCAGAAACAGTTAGAGAGACTCATATCACAGGAAATAAGGCACGGAAGATCAATAAGAAGAAGGCTAAGTTGGAAAAGATACAATAAGTTACAGAGAACAGATGGAAGATTTCATAGATTGGAACTTCGCAGGAGGCAAGTTTGCAGGATTTAAACCTCGCTGGAACAACAGAACCGCACAAAATAGGACTTCGCCTCGACGAACCTATATGACCGTTGGAGGTGCCCCGACCATTAGAACAATGCTCTGGAATGGCTAGAAAATGTATTTATGGGAGGATAGGTCGTCATTAGACGTTGAGACCGTGCCATAACAGACAGATTCACATTGATTGAGGCATTCTTGTCTGTTGGAGGAGTATGTTACGACGCTCGCTTACTTAACCCGTCAGACGCTATGTTGGGACCACTTTTTTCTACCCGTGATTATCTGAGACAAGAAACAAAGTGATTGTGTGTGTCGATTTTTGTTATCGGACCTCCCCATCTGTTGTTTACCCCGCTATCCATTGACCTACCCCGACTTATTTGGTAACAGTGAGAATGTCGATCGAACGAACTGAGCTAGAGAAGTCCATTGAAGAACTTCTGAAGAAGTTTATGGCTGATAAAGCCATGTCTGAAGGAATACAAGCATTGTCGACCAGGGGACTGCAGGCTTCCCCCTCGACTGGACGTCGATCGGGCCATGTCAACCCTACTACTGAGAAGAGAAGCAAGCATCGTGACGATATAGCTAACGCAAAGCAGATCTCGTCAATATTTCCTGATTATATCCCGCCCTTGGTTGGCATGGTCAACCGCGACAGCATCCCATGGGACTTCGAGTACACATTGATCACCATGTACATCCCGAAGGGGATACGTGTGGTTTGAAGCCAGTTGGGACAGATCCCATCTCTGAAGAACAGTGATTTCAATCTCGGCGATAGGAAGAACTACGCGATGCTCGCATCGCATAGATACTTGATGAAAACAACTGGGAAGAAGCCTCGCATAGTCTCCCATCCATGGATAAAGGAGCTCGCGCAATCCATGATATTGAATATCATGAAGATTCCTCACTTTGGTCGACATCATGAGGTTAAATATTGCATTAAAATACTCTTATTGTGCTATCACGGAGGATACATGTGGCTTGATAGGCGCATTACTGTGGATCTGGCATTGATCCACCTGATCACAGGACTGAGCATGCAAGTACCCGACCCTCAGCAGTTCTACTTAGGGAAGACTTCGGACCGCTCCCTAGCACAACGCATTAAGGAGGCATACGGCGAAGTTGAGAAGGGGAACTGAGGCTACAAGGTAGCCTCTATAAAGGATGGCGCAGCACGCCTTGCTTGCCAACTCATAGCTGGAAATATATTCAGAAAGAACCACCCCACATAGGTCACCGGGTTCGTGGTGGACCTCGCAAGAAAGTGCATGGAGGGGATGCAAATGAACTAGGTGATCTACCTCATCAACTAGCTCGAGAAAGACTGTCGTGATGCACAGGATCAAGGATACGAGTTCCATTTCTATTGTTTGCTGGTGTTGATCGCATTTGTCACTTGGAAAATGTCGGAAGGAGAAACCTTCCCAGAGATTGAACCATCAGAGCCATTGGTCACGAGTTTCTCCACCTTATGGTACATGAATGACATTTCCAAGTAGTGGAAGTCGAACGCAGTGTTCAACGCCTACTACCAGCAACTGAAGGTTTCCATAGAATCGGTCCCTCGCATGACACCATGAACCTTGCACCAGTACAGACCACTAGATAAGTTCCACATAGATCGACATTTTATATATATCACTGCACACAAGGATGAAATAAAGGAGGAATTGCAGTCCTATTACAAGCTGGTCGATGAAGACAAGGAGGAGATCACAAAGGAGTGGCCTGCAGAGTTACTCATACTGGTTGATGATACAGAACTCTCCAACCCTACAATCATAGGAAGATCCTTGATCACTTGGGTTGAGCACGTTGGGCAGACAAGTGCGAAGAAGAAGAAGAAAAAGGAGGAAGTCCAGGATGTACAAACTGATGAGGAAAACAGTGCCTCAGAAGAAAGTGGACCTGACTTGCTCGCAAGAGGAGGAGGATATGGAGTAAATAAAGAAGGAGGAGGGGAAGAATGATAAAAACAAGGAGAAGGCGAAGCCACACCGCCGAAGGATCCCCCTACTGAGACAAAATCATCGAAGAAGAGGAAGGTTTCTCCACAGAAACCCTCAGCCAGAAAGAAAACCCACACAAGCAAGCCCCAGATGGAGGCCACACTCAAGGAGGATGACATTAGTCTAGTCTGCGGAGCAATGGAAGATGTGTCTGAGGACCTCTTACAGATATATGGTGCGAAGCAAGAAGAGTTGTATGTAAGAGTTGATAAGGAACTGAAAGAAATTTAGCGAGCCATTCAATTGAGTCGTGCAGTCCCTATTGCGTCGTCACCATCAGAGACTGTAGAGTTGGGGGATGAGCTAGCCCAACTTTGACGACTGGCAGATGCAATAGAGGCTTGGCTTCAAAAAATTTAAGAAGAAAAGGAACAGGCTACATAAGCCCTGAATAAAGAGAAAGAAGAAATCTTGGAGCAACTACGAGTTGCGCGATACTGTGTGACCGCTTATGAAAACGAGAAAGATGAGTTTCAGGCGATGCTCAAGGAAGACAAGGGGAAGATATAGAGGGAAAAGAACTAGTTTCTCACAAAGCAAACTACAGTCAAAGAAATGGTGAGAAGAACACTTTTCTATGTGTCAGGCTTAGCATAGGAGGAAAATGAAGCAGTCGAAGTTCAAGTAACGAAGCTTGTTGAGGCCATCCAGCAGATTCAAGCAAGAGTAACGGAGTTGGAGCTTCAAGAAGTACCAAGCAGTCCATAGGAAGTGCGTGATCAGAGGGAAGAAGCCTCTAAGAGCGCAGTAGGAAGGATCAGGGCCCTCGCCTTAGAATGCAAGCAATTAAGCAACAGAAGTGCACAGAATTACGAACACCTCACAGAATATCCAAAGCTTAGGAAGTTGGAAGCGCAACTACAGGAGGTGCAATAGCAGGGACTGACAGTTCAAGAGCAGATGAAGTCACTCATTCCGGTCGAGAGAATGAAGAGATCACAAGAAAAGAACGCAGCCCAGCAGTAGATTACTGCCATCCAGGGCAAAGTCATAGAGGTCACACAGAGGCTACAACCAGTGCAGGACGAAGCATGCATTGTGTTTGAAAATATCGAAGGACAAGGCTCGCAGCTATACCAAGTGGTTGTGACAATGGAACAACGCCTGGAAGGGCCTATTACCGAGAAAGTACTCCAGGATCTCGTTGATCAGGAGGCTCAGGCGAAGCAGCAGGCCGAGGCATCTCGAGCTAAGCTCAGGCCTTCGAAGCAGTGTTTCCCAGATCTGAGTGACTTGGGATGAGTCACAAGAGAGTGTTGGGGGCATGTTGTCCCTTGACCAAGTTTTAAGGAAACATTGGTCGGGTTTGACCACTTTTGGACTTCGACAGGCTGGTCAAAGATGGAGCGCCCAGGCGGAGCTGAGATCGTGGGATCTCATTTATTCTGTGGACCTAGCAAGGGTTTCATTAGGGTTTTTATATTAGGGTTTTGGGATGTCAGCGCATGGGTTTACCCATGATTAGGCCTTGTTGTAAGGGATGTAAAAGTATATATAAGAAGGAATGTAATGTAGAAGGGGGGTGTTCTTAGTGAAAGAAATGTAGTATGTAGCTAAGTGCATAAGTGGCTAAGCGCAAGAAGCAAGTAGTTCTGAGTTTCTTTGTGCAACAAAACATGTATGTAAGGCTCTGTGCTTGAGAGAGAAGTTGGATTTGTGCCTTGACCTGATTTTGGGAAGGTGGATCTGGCGCTTAGTGCGCAGATCACCTGTCCAGTGTAAAGCTTGGCTCTATGGCTTAGTGCACAGGTGCGGATGAATGTAAGAGATTGAAGACTAATAAATAATAAGAAGTTGTTGGTGGACATAGCCCCACACTAGGGTCAACCACGTAAATCTTGTGTTGATGGTTTTCTTTGTGTTGTAATGTTTATGCTGTGAATTTGCATAGTGCATTGATTGTTATGAATGATAGATAGATCCATTAATGTTTAATGCTTTGTATATGTTTAATGTGTTAGATCTGACTTATGATGCTAAGTGCGATGTGTATTTTGTCATTATTACTACGTTGAACTATACTTAGGGTTTGATCTGTGATGTGAATGAATTAATATATATTGTTCCTAAGTACCCTGCGAAGTGTTGTAATAGCAGATCTATGTCCCAGCTTGGTTACAGACACCTAAGTCTTGTAATCCCCCCTGCCTCTACCTCGGGTGAGACTTCACCTGCTTTGCAGGTGTTTTCGAAAGGGCCGGTAATTAGGGTTTTGTTGGTGTGTTGTTGAAGCATTGAACCCTGGGTCTGCCCCTATGCCAACAGGAACCCACTTCAGTTTTCTTTTAGTATGTTGTACGCCAGCATTTTCTAGACCCAAACCAGGGTCTGGATGGGGACATGGACAATGTAAATTCTTCTTCAATAGGGGTTGGTCGTGGTGGAGGGGAGCGGTCTCTTTTGGAACCAAAGTCAATGTCGATATAAGTTGTAGCCTGAGTTCTAGACGCTTTCTTTCACTTTTTGGTTGTTGCAGTTTCCGCGTTAGATATACTATCATTCTACATGTGTTCAATGTATTTGGGAGACTTTGTATTTGTGGGCTCATTTAATTTTTCATCTATAGCAATCGTGGCTTGTTGTTGTTCATGGAAATTCTTTGTTTCTAGCTCAAATTTAGATTGTACCTTCAAAAAAGGAGGTTGGTACTTGGCCGACCAGGGTTTTGTAATACATAAGGGGAGCACTGCTTTTGTCTTGCTTGTAGCTACATGGGAAAATATTACCACGTTATAGAAAGTACATTTAAATTGAAGATGATTCTCATACCTGACGAAGGTGCGGGTCAGAATGTGGATTCTCTCATCATAATCATTGATTAACTATGTGTACCATTGATGAAAGGCTTTAGAAATTGTAGCATGGTCCTCGAGCGTCTTGGAATTTTGGAGCAGTAAGAATTAGGGAGCAAGAAATGAAGGAGCAATCTCCATGTTGAGTTAAAATCCGAGGGTGGCCACCAAAGTACCATATCAAGTAATAGGAGGACCCAGATGTAATGAAATTCCTTCCCCTCATCCTGAGAATTTAGACAGTTAGTGACAAACTCTTTAAATAAAGAAGGGGCCCAAGCCATCTGAATCCAATCAATGCAATGCTCTACCATGAGAACGACCCCAATAGTGCATTCATGCTTGCATAATTTGTGAATAATTTTGCATGCAAGTAATTGGGTTTCAAACCTGATAACCGAATTGTTAATTTTAGATATTACAACCCCATGCTTTCCCCTACATGTATCATATTTAGAATAAACATCCTCCTACGGTGCATCCTTTTCCTTGAGGTGACTCATCGGGTATTTTCCAAAAGTGGGTAGGTCGGGGACTCTGTGTATAATGGCATGGTCGATAAGATATGGCTAGTCCAACCAAAGATATCCCCCATGCACTCTGGTGAGGAGGAAACAAACACATGAATGAATGGCCTAGGCCCAACTAAAATGTGGACATTTAACAAGGGAGAGAATTATGGATTTATTTAGGGGTCTTTCCTACTCCTGCATTGTCTTTATATCTTTTCCATCTTTGTGTTGGATGAATCTTTGTATCTTTCAACCTAAATATTAGGGAAATTATGGGGGTCACGAACGTTATGATCGACACAATTGAGTGGGGACTCCTTTATGAATGTAGGTCCTTCGAGCGGGACACTGCAAGGTAGCACTAGATCGGGAAGTAGTTGTTCTTTCATGGCCTTATCCTTGGGCCATGCCTTGTTTTCTCGATGATTCCATATTAGGAATGGTAGCTAGGAGGTTGGACTATTACAAGATGAGTGGGATATTGGAACTGGTGAAAGTTTTACTACAAGGGAAGTGAAGGAGTGTATTCATAGGTAAGGAAGTGGAGTGTTGTGCTCCTTCATTATAGAAGGAAATCATAATTATAGTTGTCTAGTCATGCCTATGAAGAAGTTCTTGTCCTATCTTTTCATTGAGTTGGATGGTACCACGTCCCTTTTTGGCCACTAGATTTGTCTTGTTGGAATTTGGTCAGCCATTATTGCATTAATGCTGAGATTTTCACCAAATCTTGCAATTGGTTGCATCTTTATTCTAAATTGGGAAAATCGTCCTCCTTCCAATGGTGTTAATGAGTACATTCTCGAAATTGGAAGAAGTTGGCGTGTTAGAACAATCTGTCCTCTCGACCGTTATGATCACAAATCATTTACCGTCAGCAAATCTTCGAAATTAATGATGAGTTAGATGACACCACACATGCGCGAGTTTTATTCTTCGGGGGGCATCATGCGTGTTCCTATGCACCCCGATGATGTTCTACCGATGGCTTAGATGGATGCAGTGACCCTAGGTGGGTCGCAGAGTATCCTCATGTGAGCGCAACCGGTCATATTTCGCCTTGGAGATATGGCAGTAGGATCGATCGGTTCTAGTAGGATCCATTAACTAACCGGTTCTTCTCCAGTGGTGCCTGAGTCAGCTATGTGCCCAATGGGGTTGGGGAAGAGACATACAGGGAAAAATTATTTTTGGGGTATTGAGGGTTTCCTAACCTTCCCAGTGTAAAATCAGGGAACCAGGGATATAGGTTGTTTCTTGGGAAGCATGCACTGGACATTCATATACCGACTACATGTACTGCATCGTTCCTTCGCTATCCAATGCCTTTTCCAAAGGCGAGTGTATTGACGAACTTCTACATCTTGTCTAAATATTTCTCACTTGGATGCTTCAACAACTATCCATTCACGATAAGGTTCCCGATATGCATCCTACCATCATGCAAGAATTCCTATAAGCACTGTATTGAGCGTGTGAGCACTGTGATGTTTGGGAATATGATGTATCTAGGAAATAAATATTTCGAATGGTATAATCCATCGTACCAATAGGATCTAAATTATTCCTCGTGCTCCTCTGCAGATATATGTGTGCACCTCCTTGTGGAGACCTCATACATATTACGCTTCCACCTTTCCATGGCATCCTAAGAATCTTTGTCGTAAGACTTGACACTTCTCCAACTCAAATCTCCATATGTGATGGAGTTGATGTAATCCTCCTTGCACCTCGTGATCTTATAGATATTCTCAATGACTAAGTTATGCACATCCTCATCCATTGGATCATTGTATTTGTCCCCTTATAAGGATCGAGAGGTGTGACCATGCGCAGGGTGTCTATTTCAAATGACATTTTTCAAATTCAGCATTGCATTATTTTCAAAGGTCCGTTCAATGCCAAGTAATGCAGGACATGGATCAGATTCATCAATAATATCTATGACCTCAAAGTCAACCTTTTTTTTTACTCCTTCTATAATCACTTCCACTTGCTTCAGTCATCCTATTGAGTAGATATTGTATTGGTTTCTAGCCGCAGTTGGATGGGAGACCATACCAATTTTGGTTTACCCATCAACTCCCAATATTTCTTTGGCAAACAATTCACGTCGGAACCGAGATCCAACATGACTCCATCCATGTCATAGCCACAAATTTATGTTGTCATATTGAATTCTCAGCCAGTGCGTTTTTGCTTGTTGACCTGAAATACATCTCTTTCTGGTAGAGGAGATGATGTGGTTGTCTCCATTCCTTTTTCCCTCATGAAAGTAGCTAACATTTGTTTCAACTTACTTGTAGCCTCTATATCATTCATCAATCAAAAACAACAATGCAAGAAAGAACTTACTTGGTCTTCATGTTCTTCCTTGTGACCGAAGTTGTGCAAGGCTTCTACATGCATTGTGCGTTGCAATTCCTCCAGGCATTGTTCTTCATATGCTTTCAGCTCAGTGTGTCGCAGCTAAGTCTGTTTGTGAGCTTCTTCCAAGATCGTTGTGTTTCACGTTGTATTTATTCACGCACACGAGCTTCCTCCAAAGATCGTTGTGTCATTCATTGTAATTCTTCACGAGCACGAGCCTCTTCTAGTGACCTTTGAATCGCCCAGTGTACCCCTTTGCAGATACAAACTTCCTCCAACGAACTTTGTGTCTCCCTCTACACTTTTTCATGGATACAAGCCTCCTCCAGTGACCTTTGAGTCACGCACTACAACTCCTCGCACTCTCTTTCTTCTTCTAGTTCTCTATGTGCATCATGAAGGAGTTTTTTTTGCTAGGAAGCATCAAACTTTGAGGTGGGGATTGTGTTGCCTTCCTTATCTTCCCCTTCGAATTCTGATCTAAGCCTTCACCATGCTCAAATTTCGCTCATGCCTTCACTCCTCCTCAAGTTACTACCTGGACATAAACCTCCCCATTCTTCATCTTATTCATGTGTGGCTCTACATGCACCATGTTGCAATTGGCCTTCTTGTCTTTCCATGTTTTCAACAAGTCGGGACAGTCTTCGGTGACATGCTCGGGATTGTAACAGTATGCACAGAGCACATGCAGTTTGGTACAAAACCTTGATACATGACCAATTTATCCACAATTAAAAAAAGTGGGGGGGTCTACCTCCCCCTCTGCCATATCCTCAATCTCAATTGTGCCCATATCCACCCTGGGGACCGCCTTGGTACCTGCCTCTTTCAACACTTCCACGCTCACCACCCTTCTACTCTTCCTATCCCTGAAATGCATCATGGGTATTATCTTGCATCAATTAGAGTGAGTGTTAGTTATTGACATCATGCCCTATGGATTTACAGAACTCACAAAATGGAGTATTGTTCATCATTTGATACTTCTGCAAAGTTGGGAAGCGAGGTGGTACATAGCCCCACTATATACATATCTCACACCATTATGTCTGTCTATATGAAAATGGAATTAACATACCCATCACCACATTATTTGGAAGTACAGGGCACTCATCCCTACGATTCCCCTTAGCATGACATGTGGTGCACTAAACTTTATCATGCAATACCTTTGTCTTCACCATATCTTGCAACTACATCATCAGGTTGGTCAATTGTGACTACACCTATGCCAATCCCACCAAAGTCGCTACCCCTCCTGGCATAGCTTTGAGGTGAATTGAAGTTTATACCGCCTCCACTTAATTCATCACTTTCTGTTGGGTGAGAGAGATTCGGATATGGGGAAGCCAACCTATGATAAACCAATCTGGAACATCCTAGATTTGGAACGCCAACCTATCCAACAAAATCTTAAATCATTGGTCATAATCCCACACAGTTTCTCCTTCCTTCTATTTGATCTCCTTTATCTATGTGATACATTGAGACTCTGAATTAGGTTTTTGGAATTCCCTAAGTATATCTTTCTTAATATTCATCAGGGAACTCGTCTGTCCCACTGGCATAGTGTCCTTGTACTTCATGTACCACATCAAGGCTTTTTCCCTAAACGTGGTCTCCGGCTACATGATCGTTTTTGTTTCATCTATGATCCTCTTCACATACCAAGTTGCTTCACACGTCAACCAATGTTGTTATGCATCATCCTTACCCATTCCATGGAACACAGGTAGCCTCTAGGTGATATCCTAATTTTCCATGGTCACTCTCCGACCAACTTCTCTAATCAGATTGTTGGTTGTCAAAATTATCTGTAATGATACTCTTCTAAGTGAAGTGCCACTGGCTTCATTTTCTTCTTCACTCATCTCTTCTCTTCTTTCTTCTTCTACTCCTTATGCTACACCAATCACTTCATTGTCTACTATTCTTTATTCTTTATTACAAATTTACAAGGGGGGTGGTTCAAACGGGGGGTGAGTCCATATCCTTCAAAAATTTCTTGTGAGGGGACCCATAGAGTTTCCTACTTGCAGTTGTGCAAGACCATCTACTATTGCTAATTTGTAACCCTTGACACTAGGGGATCCTCCATATTTCTCTAGTATTTGTGCACCATTATTTTGTGCTCCATATTCCTCTCCTATCAACGTATTATTACTTTGTGTTTCACCTAACTCTAAGGTTTCAACAATCCGCAAAAGCCAAGGGTTGTAGAATTTGTCACCTAGGCCCTTATTACTACCACCACCACTATTGTTGCTACTAGTATCCCCACTGGACACCCTATCCTCAATGCCATGCCTCTTTGTGGGCCTATCCTCATATGTGCTCCTCTCTAGCACAACATACTCCTCTGCACTACCACCTAGTGTGGTTTCTTTTCTATTCATCATGGGCCCGACCCTTCACCATATGTGCCTCGATAACTCTTTTCCACTTCTCTACTTTGATTTCATTCTTATCTCAAATCTTATTGCATATTTCTCGGCTCTTTTTCTCCTCTTCTCCTCTTCTCCTCTATGTCCATTCCATTCCTCACTTCATCTCAACAAATTTTGGATCCTCCTCAACGGATTCATGTCCTCTCTCACTTTCCCCTTTCATTGCAATCCCTCCTAGTACTTGGCAAGTTTACTCAGCCATTCTATCGAGATCCATGCACATCATCGCTTTATCCATGAATAAAATATTTATCCAAAGTGGAATCTCTTCTCAAATTCATTTTATTGGACCTTATGTGAACTTTCTTTCGGCCTCACTGAAAGAATCATTATACTCCACAACAAACTCGATAATATACCCATGTTTTACTCAATCAAATGAGAAGTAAATAGCCCGAGTCCACTTATTAGATCCAACACTTTCAATATCTCAAGCATGGCTTGATACCAAACCATTGGTTCTAAAGGACAAATGATAGAATTAGTAGAAATTTTACTTTTTAGCCATTCATACAACAAAAAAGGAAATTCAACAAATAAAATCTCATGCATATCAGTGTAAATATAGTCATATTTCCATATCTTCACATTCAGTCTCATCCCCTAAGTTTCTCACAGGGAAAAATCATTCTCTTTTGCAGTTATCCAGTCTTGAATTTCCTCCCAAGACGGATACCACCTCATCTCCTTCCTTCATCATTCCCTACAATACTTTCAGGTCCCAACAACAGAACCATTTGTTGACATTTAGTTCCAAGCTTGCATGCATCCTTCTTAAAATTGGGGAGTTGTTTATGTTCATATTGGTCAATATCCATATAAGAACCTCACGAGGATATGGATCCCCCTACATTTTTATAGAGGTGGTACTCCTCTTTGTTGAAATGTTGGAAGATTTTTTGTATGGTCTTGCAATGAATGTAAAGGGTGAATGTTGAAGATAAAACCCCGAGAGATATTCCAAGAAATATTATATATACAAATGTACAACCCTTATATACAATTATACAAATATACGTCAGATCATTTTAAAGAAAAGATAAGATAAAATATGCAAACAGAGATTTGTGTCTACAAGTTTTTGGAGCCTCCCTTCAACAAATATTCTTTCTTTTTGGTAAGATAAATTGAACTCATAATTTGCTATGACTTTTTGAAGATGAAGAAATGGAAAGTCTTCAAAGAAATTTAAATAATAACTTAATTACAAACCAAAAGAAAAATTGATATGAAAGACATTTGAAATCACATTTTTTCAACTCAAAGTATGAAAAATCACTAATGTAGTGCCCCGAATAGTTCTTTGCAGGATAAATTTATAAAAAGAACTCAATATGACAAGTTCAATAATGCCTGAACCAAAAGAAGTGAAACAACTTCAATAATTTCTCAATGGCGATTACATGAACTGAAACGAACTTCATATACTTTTTACAAGTAGGGATTTCACTCCTGTGGACCTGAAATGTTACGATGTGACTGAAGAACTCTAGAAAAAGAACTGCTCATACCCAAATTTTATTATTTTTCATACATTCTTGGAAGATTTGATGGAAAGAAATGGAAAAGAAGAAGAAGAAGAGAGACAAGTTTTAGTAGGCCAGTCCACCAAATCTTGGAGAGATAGAAATTTGCTTCTTGCAAACTCTTCAACACTGTAGAAACTTTTGACTACCAACCTCTTTATAGTGTCTTGTCTTTCCTTTTTAAAATATGCTTTCAATGTTCTTGAAGTAGTTAGGGTTTTCCTTTCTAGAAATTTCCATGATTCATTTTTGGAGTAAACTTATTTTAATTAATGTTTTATTGGATTCTCATTAATAACTATGTCATTGAAATTTGTGCCTCCAATTAGGGCCCACTTATTCTTTTAATAAAATTTATTTAATAAACTTTATTTTCAAATTTTCAATTTGACTGTCTTTAACAAAAGTAGACTTTGTTTTAATTTTATGAGTAATATATTTTCCCTTTCAGCCATGGGAAACATTCCATATGCAATCTCCATCATCTCATCTTTCCAACGACTCCTCCTAAGTGCAATTTGAAGTTCTTGATCTCAAGATATGACCTCGGGAAGTTGAGGTTCCAAGCAGATCTATCATCAAACCATAGAAACCAAGTTTACTGTTTTTTAAATTTCTGAGAGCATCATGGCCAATTTCAGCTCTTGAAACCTATTACATCCAATTATATTTCCAACGAGGTATAGTTCTCCCAAATCCAACTCTCGAATCTCAATTTATGGCTTCCAGAAATTCGTCACTCAGCAACCATTCATTTAACCTCACGGGTTAATCTTATCCCTTGATCTAATTTCTTCCACTCCATTAAAATTTCAATTTTTTTCCTTTAAAATGATATCCCACAAGCATGGGAGTTTTTTAAAGTTTAATGTTTGTATTGAAATATTTAAAAAATACTTGGTGTGAAACACTTGGAGGCTATAAATACTTAGTGATTCGACCCCTTAGATAATTCATGAAATAATTAAAATTTTGGTAACTCAATCATCATCCAGTCATCACCCAGTAAACACCCAGTCAGCAACAAGTCAGTGCCCAGTCATATATCACGTGTCATAGTATGATAGGGTGTCATATGTCATAATGTAACTGGTTTCCATGTACCCACGAAAACCTCTTATTTATTTTGATGGAAATAAAAGGACCCCCCATTTAAAATTCTGATTTTATTTTATTTAATTTTTTTGTTTTATGTATTTTCATTTCCATTTTATCTTTGTCTTGATTTTTCTTTGATTTTAATCTAGAATATTTTACCGCGATCGGATTTTACCTTTCACATTTTATCGACCGCAAGGATTTCACTGCAAGCCTATTAGACTCTCCTTTCCTACAAGCCTATCGGACATTGATTTTTAGATTATTTTATTATTTTAGGATCTTGGATCCTAGATGACCTAGTCATTCGCCAGCTCATGGCCATGCCATCCTCTAGCTCATCACCTGGTCATCCACCAACTCACCTCCATGTCATATTTGGTTTCTCAATTGGTTTGGTTGTTATCCTACATAGTATCTAGGTTTTGTTGACGTGTGATTCTATGTGTCCATCCTATGTGGCATCTGAATCCAGATATTTAATTTACATTATTTTTATAATTTCCTGGATACTCGGATTCTAGATTAGATGGTATAAACTATGAAAAAAGGCTAACTACATTCATCTATCGTGCAGAGTTCCATACTTTGCCAAACTACACACAAACTAGGTTGGGAGGCATTTTCAATATAAACTACCATGATATTTTTCACCCAATGCATGTGGGATAATTCCTCGAGCTCGTAGATCAACAATTGAGATTCTATCAGGAGCATAACCAATGGTTGTTAAGCCATGGTTTTCTACAAGATATAACTCACGCATCCAATGGCTAAATCAAGCAAATGAGAGCTAGATGGAAAGCTCGGGACATGGGGAATAATTTGAAACGGGTTTTTCATGCTTAATTGATACTTAATTATTTAAATTTTAAAGAGTTGTTGATATATCTTCTTTTGTTAAAATATCATTGAATTAGTGTATTTTTATCACTGTCATTTGACTTCATTTATGTTGTAATAAGAGTGCAAAGGTTAGATCTCACCAGATTCCTAAATGGGAGCAAAAATCGCGTAGTAAACATGATGGAGAATTTCAATATGCCTCGCAATATCCCAGCTAATTATGCCTTGCAATTATAGAAGATCAAAGAAATGCCAACAAGAAAAATATTGTGAAGAATTCGACTTGGGAAAATAGTGTAATCAATGAGTTCATAATTTGATGTGGGTTTGGAAAGTCCAAGTCCTCCTCTCATATCGGATATGTTGAAAATCCATAATCAATGGAAAATCTTTTTAGAGGAAAAAAAGAATGAAAAGAAAATAAAATCTTCTTCTGTAACAGAATTGTAATTAATTCCATTCTTTGGGGGGATTGAGTGAAAGAAGATGATTGACTCAAATTCTTAAGAAAAGAGTTTAAAAGGGGAAACTCTTGGAGGCACAAGGGGGGTAGAAAACTCTAATTTTGAGACTTGTATATTTTTATCAGTTTTAATAAGAAATTGAAAGTCTGAATCAGCTGGAGAAAATTGTTCAGTTGAATTTTTAAAGTTGTGTTGCAGCATGTTGGCATAGGCCATTTTGGGGAAATGCGCAGTAATTATTGAGGTCAGTTAGAAATTGGACCAGAAAAGGAGCGTGCGCAAGAAAACAAGAAAAAGTAGCGTGGGAAAACAGGGAAAAGCAGTGCCGGAAAAGAAGGAGAGTCAATGGACGCGAAGCGACGAGGAAACGGTTGGATCGAGGACCAGCCACACGCAGGAAGTTAGAAGGTGGACAAACCTAATCCAATTAGGGTTAGGGTTTTGGTCATTGATGTAAAGGGTTTTAACCCATTTTGTAGTATAAATATATGTTGTATGAGAGAATAGGAGGTATCGAGTAAGGAGCAAGTGTGTGATGAGGATCTTACAGTCAATCAGTGTCAGAGTATTTTGGATCGGATATTGTAATTGAGAGTCAGGTCGCAAGCTATGGAGCTCAATGCGCCTTGGCCAGCCTCACGTAGCATCAATTATCTTATGTAATGTGCACATAGCAGAAACTTGATGAAGAATAATAAATAAGCAAAGGATGTCAGATCTTTGTGGACATAGCCCGAGGGGTGAACCATGGTAAAATATTGTGTCTCTGTGTGGAATGTTTCTTTTATGTCTTGCAATGGTTTTATGATGAATGAATGAATCTGTTAGTAGTAAAATGCAGTGCACACTAGAATAGTTCTGATATTTATTACATAATGAATCTTAATGGTTAATAGAATGGTAGATCTAGATAATGATGTGTTAGGATGTTAAATCTCATATATGATGAAGCAGAAATAATGTCTAACATCCCCATAGTATCATCCCCTCCATGATTACATACATTTAGGTCTTGCAGTCACCCATAAAGCCATCTCGAGTGAGACTGCATTGTGCACTCTGTGCGCAGTGTTTCCTTCTGGTCCCCAAAAGGGTCGATGGTTTGTAGGGTTTTGTTGGAAACCTAAAGTGTAACTCGGGTCAGCCCAAACATTATCCAACATAACATTTCTGTGAGTTATGCAATTTCAGCATTTGATGTACTGGTGTAATGTTGATGTACACTACACTACACACATCAAGTGGTACTACATCTACCTCCACTTCATCAATATAATCTGCACTTATAGAAAATTTGATCTTACATTGTTTAGTGACCTTGCACTCTACATCCTTATTTACCCATCCCAATGGATATGGGTTAGGATAATCATGAACCTTCAATGCAATCTTATTAACCAGATCTTTTGTTACGAGGAACATAATCAAATAGAGCATCCACCTTGGTCTTTTTGACCTGGATCTTAGTATGGAAGAGTTTAGTCATCTCCTTCTCTTCCTTGTGATGAAGACTACTCAAATTCACCTCCTTCTACATTGTGGTGCAAACAATCCTTTCATCCACATCCGAGTTTCTCTCTACCAAGTTGTCTGAATCCATGGCTAGCAAGTTCTTCTTCTTGGAATCATTCTTATGGTTCTTTGGATTCAACTCTATATGTAGCTTCCAACACTTATTTTTGGTGTGACGATCGATACCACAATGGTTGTCACGTGATTGTTTGGATCCTTACACTGATGTGCAATGGTTGTTGTCTTCTTATCCTTTCATTTCCACTTCTTCTTCCCCTCCTTGGAAGCATATTGGTGGTATTTCTATTTGGAACCACTTGGTTGTCCTTTCTTATGGACTATATTTCTCCAATTGTTCTTGCACATAGACCTCATCACCTATCCTAGATTTAAATAGCATCACTTGCTTCCATAACTGATTGTGTAGACCCCCCAAATACCTAAGGAGTACATATGGGTTTTGGGGGGATCTACCCAACATAATAGCCATTTTTCTAAACTCAGTAGTGTACTCTTACACATTATGCCCTTACCTCTCCTTGAAGTGATTCCAATGGATCCACTGGTCCTCTACATACACAATATGGTAGAATTGGGACTTGATGAGGGTTTTAAACACCTCCCACTTAGTTATTGGTGGATCACCCTCTAGCCTAAGTGTCTTCGTATGGATTTCCCACCAGGTTAGTGCATGGCCCTCTAATTTCAAGTGGACAAATAAAATATTTTCTCTTCTATATTATGGACAATGAAATAAACTATAATTGTTGCATCCAATGATTCAACTTTGTAGCATCAATCTCACCTTGGTAGGGTTTGATGTCCACTTTTGCTTCCATTTTAAATAGAGATTTTGAAGAAGTGATGACAATGGAACTTGATTTCTCTTTCTTTTCTTTTTGTTACTCTTTTTTTCGGTCTTCATTATCTCCCAATTTGTCATTCGATCCAACTTCTGAGTTAGAGCCACCAACCACCCCAAAAGGTCCAAACTTGTTCACTAAATATGCCATGAGGAGGGCCATGTTGTGAGAGATATTGACTTGTTCTTCCCACTTCGCAAATCTCTCTTTTGTCTCATCCCAAGGGTTGTTATGACTAGACTCATATGTCATGGCTAGGGTTTTGTGACTTCCTTCTTAAGTCAATTCTTATATCCTACAACTTCCCACAAAAAATCCAAAGACGTTGCTCTTATACCAATATGATCTGTAAATTATCATGGATATTCCACTTGAACAAATCATCCCAACAGATCTGACAATGTACTAAAATATTTTATTATGCATTTTATTACCTTAGATTTCAAATTTATTATTACTAGCTTAGTGCTCAAATTTATGGAAATAACTAAAATCAAAATGAAAGAACAAGGAAATGAACACACCATCCATACAAATGAACACAATATGTGATATAGGAAACTTGATATGAGAGAAAACCCGACTAGAAGGTGAGTCATATGCTATGCTTTCTTTTCCTCGGTTAAGACATGTAACTACAAAGAAAGGGGAACTCTTTATAGAGCTTCCCTCGACACTATAGCTTGAATGGATGCTACATAATCTGCTACCTCCTATCTTGTGCTTCAATAACCTACTCATATATGCCTTACTCAACTATGGAACAATAACAATACTAAAAGAATGGAACCACCTCTCTTTCTAATGCCTCAACATTTAACATAGTCGAATAGTCGTCTAGGGTTAGGGTTAGGGTTTTGCATGTCTCAACCCTCAATTAGTGTTAGGGTTTTTTACCTTTTAAAATATTCTTGAAAGTCCACATGTGATTAGTCCAAGTGTGAGTAATGGGGGTTGGTGTGACATCCACTTGGTACCATGGTGGGTCAACTTGTGGAAGGAATAACTTTCGCATACAAACCCCAATAGAGGTGATTTTCACATAGTTAGAAAGCTTTCGATGTGTAGAATAGCATCAAGGGGCTATGAGCTATGCCTGCAAAATTTTGACCCCCAAAAGTGTCATTTGATGCATCAAACTAATTCTGGAGGGTTCCAGACCCCAAATCAACAAACAAGGACCTACCCCTAAAATGGGCCTTGCAAGCCAATGCCTCCATTTTTTCCACCTGAAAAGTACCAATATAAAGGACAAATTATATAATGATTCATTATGGATCGTTGCATGATTTGAATGAAACAATAACAGTGGTCATGAATCCTAATGTTAACCAGAGAGGTGCATATTCCATAGTGCCCTCTATCAACATGCACCGAGTGTATGAGCATCTCATCGCTACTATTACTCACTCTAGCTTTGTCGTTCCAGTATCAAACCTCTTACTGCACAAGGAGCCCTTCATAGCCAAGGTACAATTTTTTACACATAAATTTGAACCAAGTTGCAAATCTATTAAGGGTCAAGCTCAAGAAACATTGCTCATCAAGGAATCCCAACTCCAACCTCCATCTAAGCAGATTTACGCAATATAACAACTCAAGGTAATCAAGACTTAACATAAGATTCAAATTAATAGAAACAACCCTCCCAATCTCACATGTTCTCGATAACCAAATTCGTCTTTGCAAAATTGGCACTCTCGAGACTCTCAAATAGCATAGCTATCATAGCATTCCACCTATAGCCCAAAGTAGTGAATCAAAACCTGAAAATGAAAACAGCTAGCAAATGACAAAAATAAAATATATACAAGGCCATGCATAGAAGATGCATTGTCTAGATTACTCTCCAAAATATATTTGATTCAAACACCTTTAATCATAACTACAAAACTTGGCACATAGCCAATTCTACTTATTAAAAATGTTCACATATATCCATTGAAAGCCACCATGTAAATGTAAGAGAGTTGAATAATTTTTGCAATTACCAAACAATTTTTGAACAACTTTAAACAACAAAGAGAATGACGGCTTGTAGACCATAGCATCAACACTTGACTAGTTAAGGAGGCAATTCTTATGATTTAATAATGGTGGAATTATTATATTGCCTCCCAAAGTATGTAGCGTTCATTATGCGTTGACTCTATATTAAGTTATGTTGATTTAAAAAATTTAGATGCTAAACCTAATAATGATAGGAAATACAATTTCTTATTTTTTAATATATAAAATAAATTATTTATTTAATAAGTCATTGCTCTAAATGTAAGGTGTTATTGGAGCTTTCAAGTATAATTAATTTAAATTAATTGCACAATTAATACTGTTTCAATAAAGCCATTCAATTACTTTTTTTAAGAAAGCCATTCAATATGCTATTCACTATGAAAACAGAGTGGACTAATTTGGGAGTAATCTTTTCTTCCGAGTTATTTTTTTATATGTTTGGTTTGCTTTTAAATTTTTTTAGTCAATCCAAAACTATTATCGATTTTCTGAGTATCTGAGTTGATTTAAAATGGAGCAAAACATATGATTAGATTCTGAAATGCATGGGACTTTAATCCATATAAAACTCTAAAACTCAAACTATACCCCTGTAAATTTGATGGAAAACCATTTTTTTAACTGAAAAACAAAACACTGCCTTTGCTTAAACAAGGGCGACCTGAGGTCGCGGGTTCAAACGTCGAGGTCATCATCGCAGAGGACCCCAACCCAAACCAAGTCCAAAGTTGTAGAGACTCGCAGCACTATAATTGTCATGACAAAGCAACGCTGAGTAGGTCTGACAACCCTGCAGTCTAAGAAGCAACATTGAGTAGGTCTGACAATCTTGCAGTCTAAGCACTTTGACAGACCTACATGTTCACCGCCTGACCACCCTGCAATCGATGACACTGTTACTATTGCCACCACAAGTAGCGATGTCTGTAGTTGAAGCTCTCTGGAGCCTGGAGTCACCGCTTGATACACTTGTTACATATGTTCGGCTGCATGTAGGGGCAGGTTTTTTCGTGGGAACAAATCACAACAAATCCAAAAACGATCCCAGCATATCTAGAAATTGAACAGCGAAATGGTACAATCGACCAAGGAGAAGTGGAATTACCATCTCTGGCGCCCCTTTCCGAAAGTGGAGTTACCATCTCTTGCGCCCCTTTTCCGATTGTTGTCAGTTGGTTATGGATCTCCAACCAGATTTGCAAGGAGGAGATATAAAACAAAAAACGCCCGTCTTTGTCTTCTTTTGTTTTTAGTTTCATTCAATCATTAAATTTCTATTACACTCACTCTGTAAACATAACACAACGAAGAATTAATCTTGTGTTATTAATCTTGGATTGCAGGTCATGGACTGATTCTAGTTCTAGTTCAACTGCAACAGGAGTTGCTTACCTTTGTACCTCTGCCCCTGTTGGATTTACCTATCTTTGGTGCTTTCTCCTATGCATCTTGCTCCCACCCAGGCATCAAGAGGACCTGGGGCTTTCGACCTGACAAAATATGTATCTTCCATGGCGCCTTTGAGATATCCAACCTGAACAACACAATTTTTCATGGTGCCTTCGATGTGCCCGACCTGAATAACATGCTTTTCCACAGTGCCTTTTCCCTCTCCAGCCTAAAAGATTGAAGTTCTAGCCCGAGCTTTTTAATTGTAGCAAGCGGTTCACCATCTGTATTTCCTCTTTCCGTGTTTTCTGAACGGATGGAATGACACCTCAATGATTGCACATTATGAGGCTCTGTTTTCTTTAATCCATCGGAAACGGTCTGTTGTTTAACCAGAACATGGCTTCTCGAATCATCAGCATCAATTCTGGACTCAAATCCGCTAAACTGTTTTTTATCTCCACCGTGAGCCCATTTTGACTGAATATGAAACCCTAGGTAGCTCCATACCCAAATTAAGACCATCCACTGAAAAGGACTTGTATAAAACCTCACATCTTTTCGCGGAGTCCTGCTAGATTGAAACCTCCGAAAAGAAGGAGAACTACGAGTAGTCAACCTGCCTGACAGCGTGGCCTTCAAATTGCCAGTAACCCGCAAGGAAGGAGACCTTACTACATTTATGAGTAAATCACTTTGGTTTTTTTCCTCCTCCATAATCACTAAGTTCAAAGCCAACTATCAAGCTATCATCGGCATGGATGCTACGCGCGCTTCCCCCGTTCCTGGTACTTTTACGATCATTTTTCCAGAGCAATAGTGCCAGACGAAATGGTCCATGAATAGAAGAAAGAGACACAAGGGAAGAGGGCACTACTGCCTACAGGGGACATAAAGCACAGTTCAAGGACCAGAGCTGGACTTCTCTCGAAATCCTCAACAAATTCTTCAAGTGCCTGCTATTCAGCGTGCGTTCCAGCAAGTAAGAATGATTTCTGAGCAAGAAGCTTGGTGGCCTTAGAAAGGCCTTCCTCTCAAATTTGTCCTAGGTACAAGAAGCACGATTTTGGTTTTGAAGACCTAGCTTTGAGCTGGCATTCTCAGACGATCTTGAATATGTCTTTTTGCGTACAACATGGAAGTAACGGCCCAGGAATTTGCCGATGGAGCCAAAAATTTAAAGAATCAGACTGTATTTTTGCAATTTTAAGTAATTTGTCCATTGTTCAAGAATCAGTGTGTATGTGGCATTTTGAACTTTATTTTGAGACAGTTTTGAATTAAGTGTTTTGAATAAAGCTTATGTAGTCTGCATTTTATGGAAAATATGGCAATAATCTGTCTGGTTTGTTTGTAGGAATCCACGTGTGTGCGTTGTTAACCTTATTTATAATAATCATGGCATGGGATCATCTATTGCCACAGAATGAATCATTATGAGATTACAATGTGTCATTTTTACAATAGAGATATGGGCTTCTGCCAAAATGCGAATGCACACAAGTATTAAATTTAATTGGCCAAAATCTCTGGTTTTGATGTAAATAAAAAGCAAGCAACATCTAATGCGAATGCTGAAGTAATTTGTTAAGAAACTCTGGGGGCATCTTTCCCAACTACAACTGTTTTTTATCTTGGATTGTTCTACAAAAGAAATTCTTCGAAACCAATCAATTTAGTGGGATTTAACATATTAATGTTGTTAATTGGAATCATAAAGATATTGAAATTAAAATGATTTTATTTAAAGTTGGTTTATTATTTTGATGATGATCTCTTACAATAACTTTTGAATTGGTGAAAATGTTGTCCTTGTAGACACAAGAACTTGATATATATTCTAGGGTAAATTCTATAATTAAATGAATGATCTTTAAGTTATGATTGTATTTTAAAAACAAAAATAAAGATTTCTATGATAATAGAATTTAAAAATAATATGTTTTGGTTTTGTATCTTGTGGTAGATTAACTGGGTGAATAAAGATCGGAGATGTGTGGACATTCATTTACTCCCTCTGTTGAAAGACATTCAAGATTTCGTGAAAAAATTTGACACGTTTGTGCATACACATGTATAAAGGAAGCATAACAAAGAAGTCGAAGAGGTGTCAAAGGTAGGGATCAYGATGGATTATGGTTCATGGTTCATTATGGAAGAAATAAATGAGCAACACTATGRATATTTCCATCCTCCTTTTCAYGATGAAGTTGGTCATTGAAGAAAGAACTTTATTTGCTCCATCTATTAACTAACSAGGACATATTAGTGGAATGATAAATTTGAGTTTTTCTTATGCAATGCATTTTATGGATACACTGGTCACTAGGATTTAAAAAAACCCATTTTTGAGTGTAAAAATATCTCTTACAAGATATTTACCATTTTTTTTTTGGAATGAYAAGCTTTCATGTATCAATGTTTCTATAATGATACATCTACAAAATGTAATTTTACTTTTAGAAAGTAATAAAATTAARCCTTTTTCAAAARAAATAAAATCATTATCAACAAATTAATTATTATATTTTAAGATAATTTTAAACATTTAATATTTATTATTTAAAAAAAAATTATATATTCAATTTTAATAAATATTACTTTTCAATATATACAATAAAATATTTTAGTTGGAAATCTTCATATCTTCGTCTTTTAACTTTGTTTCTTAATTTAAAGAAAAACTGGCAACCACCACAGATACATTTTTAATGACCAAAATTTCAAACGTAAAAAAGAAAAACCTAGAAAATGCTCTCTTAATTTAAAAACCTTAAAGTGTACAAGTTTTCAATCTTTTTATTCCATGTTTCAATGACCCCACACATATAGTACTTTATTATATTTTACACAAAATTTCCACCCAATATTATTTTACAAATAATATTATAACAATATTATAACGTTAACATAAACATTATGATAATATTAATTTATTGAATAATATCAATGAACTAATAATAAATACGATTTGAGCGAGGCGACAACTGAAGCGATAAGGACATAATATACGTGTCCAAAAACTGGCATTCATAGTTGAAAACGCCTCCTGACACCTTCATTACTTAGCATTCATATACAGCTCACATAGTTGATATCTGATACGGTTATCTCAAACAACTTCGGTAAAGAAGTCAATAAGAAAGACAGGTGGCTAGAGGTTATATGTTCAAAATTGGAAGAGGGTTTTCAATGATGATATGGATAGACACTAATGGTGGTTTCTCAAAACCTGTCAATCAGTTGACAGATTTTCTACAAAACTTAACATTAAAAATACCTTCAACATAAATATAGTAGTATTACTAGCATACCCTTTAAGATGACGAATGGGAATGTTGAAGTAATGTGAGGAAAGTTTTCATATTAATGTTGTTAATTGGAATCATAAAATTATTGCAATTAAAATAATGTTATTTGATGTTGGTTTCCTATTTTGATGATAACCTCTTGCATTAAATCTCAAATGGGTAAAAAAATTGTACATTTTGAAAAGAAAGAGAGTAAATTTCATATACTCTAAGATAAATTCAAAAAATCTATAATTAAACCCACCCAGTTCATGTTTCCCAACCCCCAAATGCATTAAGGCTCCTGGGGCTAACAACATGCATCATCAACTCAAAGTAGCTAAGAGACGGGAGCCATTGGAAACAAAGGGTACTTAATTTATCCCAAACCTTGTTGCAATTTTTTCACAATTGAAGGTAAATAAAACCATTCCCACCAAATCTTCCACATATGTTATTGAATTCCATGAGAAGGAAACTAAAATGACCACAAATTGCAGCGTTATGAAGCAAAATAAACATAAATTTAGCATCGAGGTTCCCAAAATAAAAGAAAAATCACTCTACCATATCATCACAGGGTCACTCATTGTCCTATTATGTTAGTTTCACATATTTTCCATTAATTTGAAGACTAAATAGAGTAAATATCAAAGAAAACAATTATATTTGATGAGCTCAAAGAAATCCTACTAATGTTGAGGCGAACAATTGTCCGAAAATCTAGCCCCTAGTTTTCCTCCATTATTGGGAGAAAAGGAAAAAAATACAAATAAGCGAGAGAGCTTGATGCAGTTCCGGTTTCGCTATATTAAGAGTTCAACAAATGTTAGCTGACATAAAGTTCACCGTTTTCCGATTGATGACAAAATTCCCTTTAATCAAATAGAATCCTCTGCCCGCAAATTTCTTTTGTTTTTTATATTTTTGAACGCCCCCATGCTATAGAATTTTTTTTTCGTTAAGAAGTTATGAGTGTGAGGTCTCTTTATCCAAAAACACAAGCCACTATTAATATAATTAAATCCCCAATGTGATTGATAACAACACCTCACCCTAATGCATTCACCATGAGACATGTGTTTTTTGATATGCTATTACCATCTACCTTATGCATCTTCGTTGGCATCTATCTTGCTCGTCTTGTGCTCCCATCATACTTTGCCATGTTTTTTTATATCAATACAATTGTTTCGCTTTTACTTCATTATTGGTCTGTTGGAATTTTACCACTACATTTCTTGGCTTAAAACCCTGTTTCTTTGCATGATTTAACAAAAACTTTGTTTTCCATGGAGTAGCACTATTAATTTGTCCAAAGATTTCTTATTTGTTTGCATGATTTCACACATCGAGTTCTTATTTATCTAAGAAAACGATGCTCCAGTGATTGACAAAATCCCTTGATGTTAAGAAGTATTAAAAAACGGATAAATTGTTCATGTTTTTTACAAGGAGGGATTTTTAGTGCTCTATCTATTAATGAAGCATGTTTTGGGTGGGGAGATTAAAGGTGTCAAGGTCACATGAAAATAGTGGTTGTATTACTTGAGCTCGTGTTACATGTGGCTTGAAAGTTGTTGTTGTTGTGATTCAAGTGCAACCAGATGGGAAGAAATCCAGGAAAAGAGCTTCTAAGCGAGTCACGATAGTTGATCTTGCTACCAATGCAAGTGGTTTTCAACCTAAAAAAAACCCGGTTTTAGGCAACGTCACAAATATTCATGCTCCCACAATCAATTGCTTGCCAACAATGGAACACTGGACTTACCACATTATGCCCACATCTTGCAATATCATATGACCAAATGGATCTAATTGAGAAAGGAAAAGAGTAGTTTGTTGACTAATAGTTTTATGGACACTGAAAATGCCTTTGGTAAATTTCATGGAGACTTTACAGAATGAAAACACCCCAAGCATGCAAGGAATTCATGTTGATTGGCTTGTAGAGGTATGGAGTGGAATAAATGTTTTGGTGATTTTAAATATGTCATTGATGGCTATTCTTATTCACTCTTAGCCATTCAAAATGGAGTTATGTGTAGTAACAAAAGAACCCTTTAAATTTGATTAAGTTTTTTGGGTTAAAAGACAAACGCATCAAGGTAAAGTTTTTATTCCTTCTCGATCCAATTAACTTTTTTGGCAATTAATTTAAGTTACTTTAGTCTATGTTTGTTAAGTTGTTTTGTTTTGGAAAAGAGCGTTCTGCCTTATTCGAGCTTGAATAATCTATGTAGATGTTATTTTCTTGTGGTGGGGGTATTGGGAATTGCTAATAAGTAATCACAAGTTCTTCCATGTAGTAAGAGAGCTTCACTAAACAACATAGACCTTAACATCATTAGCAAATAAGTGTAGTCTTCTGGTGCAAAAAAGATATGTAAACTGGAATATAATCAAATTCCACATTTTGTTTGCTTATGTTGCAAATATCTTGATATATCTTACGATTTATAGAATGCCGATGAAAATATCTTTTTATACAATGCCTTTGATATAATTAAAAAAAATACATAAATAAATTCAATTGATTAGCTCAATCTCAATCAATTTAAAACACTATTTTAATATAGAGTTTGTAGTAAGGTCTTCCCTTCTAATCGAACTCCAAGTCATTAAGAAAATAGGAAAATCCAAATAAGTTTTGATAATTTCTTTCCTTTATTTTCATTTAGTTACATAAAGAGAAGATGAATCTCCAACACCCTTTGGATTCTTCCTTTTTCCCTCTCTATATAGTTGAGGTGTTTCTTTTTTGAGTGATACAATTTTAATCATTTATGTAAACATAAATAATAACTCTTGTGAATTTTTCAATTATTTTCTATAAACACTTAATAAGGTAAAGTGATAATAGTTTTTATTTATATGTTTTTAGGGTAGTCGTCATTTTTTTCTTTTACAATGAAATAAATTTTTTTTTAGTAATTAGGTTAATTTTTCATATAATTTTGATTGTTACTCATAAATTCTAATAGGTTAGTCATCATTTTATTTGATTGTTTAGCATAAATACTAATAGGCTTGTTATAATTGTATTTGATTCTTTTTCATAAATACTAATAGTCTTGTCATCATTTTATTTCTTTTGCAATGAAATGAAAAAAATTGATAGTAATTAAGTTAAGCTTTCATTTAATTTTGATTGTTTCGTATAAATAATCAAATTAATTGGATCCAACAAAAGGAAGTTTTGGGTAAGTTAGATTTCTTGGATAAAGAATATGATGCTCTAATACATGCCATTTGGGGGTTAGACACAGTGTTTGTAGAGAAAGCATTAGAGGACAAACATGCAAAAACTACTTAGTGTCTAGCTTTTCCGTGTCTATTTTAAAGGGCTTCTCCTCATCCTTCCTCTTTTGTATAAAGATATATTTAGTCTACTAAATACTAAAGGCAATTGTAGGTATGGTTATTCTCTTATATTAAGACATGATGTATTAGTTTTTTATATTTATTTTTTTGATAATTTCATATATTCTCTCACACGAAGTAGTATTTACTTTTATTGTAAAAATTATGTAATTTTTTTTTATATTAATAATTAAAAAGTATCAAAAAAATTAAATTAATATTTAAAAATCAAAATATAAAAGAAAATAAGATTTGAATGAAAATTATGTAATTTTTTTTATATTAATAATTAAAAAGTACCAAAAAANTTTGGGTAAGTTAGATTTCTTGGATAAAGAATATGATGCTCTAATACATGCCATTTGGGGGTTAGACACAGTGTTTGTAGAGAAAGCATTAGAGGACAAACATGCAAAAACTACTTAGTGTCTAGCTTTTCCGTGTCTATTTTAAAGGGCTTCTCCTCATCCTTCCTCTTTTGTATAAAGATATATTTAGTCTACTAAATACTAAAGGCAATTGTAGGTATGGTTATTCTCTTATATTAAGACATGATGTATTAGTTTTTTATATTTATTTTTTTGATAATTTCATATATTCTCTCACACGAAGTAGTATTTACTTTTATTGTAAAAATTATGTAATTTTTTTTTATATTAATAATTAAAAAGTATCAAAAAAATTAAATTAATATTTAAAAATCAAAATATAAAAGAAAATAAGATTTGAATGAAAATTATGTAATTTTTTTTATATTAATAATTAAAAAGTACCAAAAAAATTAAATTAATATTTAAAAATACAAATATAAAAGAAAATAAGATTTGAATATATGTAAATATATAAAATAAAAAATATAGCATTAGTATATTAGTATATGTATAAAAGAAAGAAAATTCATTTAATTAAAAGTAGGGAAATAAATTGAATATAATATTTAGATTTATTTTTAATCCTTTTAAACATTTAATAAATTAAAAAAAAAATGATTATATTTTAAATTTTAAATAGATGTAAAAAATAATTTTATAATTGTAATCATGCATATTAAATTTTCTTAATATGCTTTAAGTTATACCAACAAATTAATAGGTAAAATGTAGTCATTGTGCATTTTGTGACTCTGGGCTTTATACTCCTAAGTGAATTACTAATATGTAGTTGAGATAAGTATTACAGTTTTATGTTTCTAAAACGTAGCATATAGTTCACACTTCTTGAAAGCAAAATAATATCCAATGTAATTTTCCGAACCGAGTCTAGTGTTAGTATGATTATATGTATATATATACATAATAATGTAGTGTTGATATCATTGTACATATAAAAATATGTTTCCATGTGTACTTACACACTTTCGAAAAAATGGGGAGATTATTTTGCAACATCAACTTTACAAACTAAATGAGATTGGACATCTCTATTATATGTTTGTAGTGTAATATGGTGCTTGAAATTTATGAAGATTGAACTATGTGTGAGTTTTGAAAGTGTTTGTATCTTAATAATTTCTTTGCATGTATAGAATTTATAATTTCCAATACTTTTGGACTGGATTATTATAATTTTTTTCACTAGTAAAAATAAATAAATACTTTGTAAGAAAATTAAATAAACATTTATAAAGATAATTAATTTACAACTCCAAAACTAAATGAAAATAAAGAACATCTTAAAAAAAATTAAAAATGGCAAGTAACTTTGAAAGAAATGAGTATGAATAACTTTCAAAAATAAATAAAAATAAATAATATTTAGAAAATAATTGACAATAAAAAATAACTTTAAAAAGAAAAATGACTATATAGCATGTCATCACTCATCATCAAAAATGAATTTTTTTAAAAAGAAAAATTTCATTAAAAGCTTAGGTGGTGTTTTCGAGGAGGAAGCAATATAGGCATTTAGACAATGATTTATTTTTATTAATATGATTGTGGTAACAATATTATCATTATCTAACTATGAATGAAAAGAATCTAAATTCTCATTATTCAATTACCAAAAAAACATAAATACTGATATAACTACTACTTATTATAAAAAGTAACAAGAAAATTATATTTTTCATATAGAATATCTTTAAAAATAAAAATGCAATTATATAATGATGTTTATCTTCAACCTTCTTTATATTATACATTTAATAAATTCTCTGTTATTAAAGAGTTTTTAGATTAATTCAAAAATAAGTTATAATAGAAAATTTATGAACATTGATTCTTGACAATACTTATTTTGTTATTTAAATATATAAGATTAAAAAAAAACTTTAATCAATTAAAATTAAAATAGGAAATATATTTTTCTTAATAATATTTCAATATCCTTTTATTAATATTATTTGGATGGTTTAAATTTAAGATTTAATATAAACAATAATTTGATTTTTTTTAATAATTTAATATAAACAACAAGAATGGCACTGGATGCCTGATGCCTGAATGCAGAATAGCACATATCAATAACAGTCTTTGCAATTCGTCCTCTTTCTCCTGATGCGCAGTAGAATGTAAATCCTGATTAAAAAACATAAATAAAAAAAAGACTGATGAAAGTGAACACAGGTTGATGTTAGTACCTGGATGGAATGGAACTGGATGCTTGATGCTGAATGCACAATATCAATAGCAGTCTTTGCAATTCGTCCTCTTTCTCCTAATGGGCAACAGGGCATGAATGCACAATATCAATATGAGTCAATAGGAGTCTTTGTCATTCGTCCTCTTTCTCCTAATAAGCAATAGTATGCAGATCTTAATGTAAATGTATTTAATTTACTCCTACAATAACTCCCATATTTGTTTCCACTCCTAATTTCTGCAAGAATCGCCACTCCTTTATAAGTTACTATTCCATATCAGCATAATTGATTTGTTCCAAGTGATTCTACAAAATTTATGAGAGGCGAACAGAACCAAAGTAATTCACGCCACTTTGTCAGGCAACGTGTAAGAAAGGGTAGAGAACGTAACAGGCCAGGTGTAAGAAACGGTAGAGAACTAACCGTAAAAAGGTTGAAGTAATTTTTTCCATAACAGATTATTTTAAAATGTAAAAAAGTAAAGAGTTGATATGTAAATCTTGAAAGTTAATGTTGGTTTCATTTGCATAAGTAGTGCGTGGCAATATAGATTTACATTAATCACTATTTTTTGTTATTCAAAATTCATTTCTCAATGTAAAAATGGATTCAACATGCTGAAAAACTCTAAAAACATTTAGATTTTACAGAAATAATCACTCAAATTTACTAATCATCATTTAGTAAAACCTTTAGCTTACTACATTAAAAATTATTATTACTCATATTAAAAGCAATAATAAAAAATTTATATTTACTTAAAACACAT
>SNQJ01S0002798.1:47590-59021 GCA_010110895.2 Picea sitchensis
GGCGAGGTTTCCATGGAGAGCCTCTCCGCGGCCTTCCCCTTGGGCGCGGCATGAGGTTCTTCTCGTGACTGCCAAAAGTGACCAGGTGCAACAGGCAGAGGTAGAGTGCCTGGAGACGAGTAGGGACTGCAAAAAGCATGAAGGTTCGGGAAAAATCAGGCCAAGGCAGCAGAGGGGGGAGCCATTTAGAGCGCGAGCAGAGACGAGGGGCATACACCAGCAACCAAGCCATGAAATGAAGCGTAAAGAGAGAGAGAGAAGTTGCATAAATGAGCTGCTACGACGTCGTAAAAGCTATTTAATGCAGGAGTGAGGTGGCGGGCGGTGGCACGAGCCCGTCACATGGCTCCATGCCCCGTTGGCCGATCCCTGCCTCCACTACACGCCAAGTGTTCTGCACTAGCACCCCATCAGAAAAATTTGTATTTAAAATTTACATATCTAATAAAACTCTAAACTCCACAAATTGCCCTTATAGTCAAAATAATGAAATAAAGAGCTTTCTGTTTAACTTTTAAATTAAAAATTATAAAATATTTTTAATTTACTCAATTTGATTTATATCTGCTTTGATTCAAAGGGGACTTGGCACTTTGTACAGACCTATGGATTTGATCCAAGCTATTTCATTTAGTCCACTCTTAGTCAAAAGGGACAACCAACCCCCTCTCTTTTCGCTGGTTCAAGTGTGAATCTCACGGGAAACACGAAAACCATATATTTTCTCATCTCCTGGCATTACTGAAGGCATCCCTTGTCTGTTGGGTTGCCTATTCCAATATGGATTACAAGCTTGCCAATCTGTTGTCATCCTGCGCTTGCGCACTTGTATTTACAATATTGCTTTTATGGGATGTGATTAAGGCGTTCAGGAGGAAGGCACTGTGGATTCCCACAGAAGCTCTCGTTCTGAGCGCTCTAATTATCCAGATTCTTGGTTTGATTGATTATTCCCACATAAGTTATACGGGCAACAAATCCCAAACGAATGAAGAAGTGGAGAATTTGTTGGAAGCAGATCAGTTGGTAATTGATTCCGCAAGGCTTATGATGTGCGTCTTCCTGAGCTATTTGATTCCCCAAAGGTCCGTTCTCGCTGGACTCATGTGTGGAGCGATACTGGAGCATTGGTATTGGCTGCAATGTTCCATATGGGCGTTGAGCTTTACTTCGTTTGGAAAGCAAAGGAGGCAAGGAGCCATGCGATCATCGCGAATCAAAGTAGCCATGTGATCATTCCCAATCAATATGGTTCTTTCTGTCCTCAACTATCCTATTCATAGATAGTACATTGTTGCTTCTGCTCTTGACCTGCGTTGTCTTTGTTGGTAAAAGCATCTGTAAGGTCATCTCTCAAAAGGTTCCTTCGACACTCTCCTGTTGTGGCCCTGAAGAGCGAAAGCGTGAGAGTATTGAGGATCACATCTTCAAATGTTGGCTCGTGACTCGTGCCTCCCATCCTGACTATATTATGGCCAGATCAGTTTTCAGTGCATTGGCAAGCCTAGTGCTCTCAGTTTCCGTTGTGATCTTAGTCATTAAATGGAGATACATTCAACTTCAATCAGATTATGATATCATTCGGAAAATACCTGTTTTTGTTGACGCTGCCAAGTCTTGCTCACAGGATTGTCGTAAGAACATCGGCGGTACTGGCGGAGTTCTGAGTAATGGCCCATCGAAATCAGAATCAGGGGTCAAAACCAATGACAGGATCTGCACCTGATTTTCACTTGAGAAGACAACCGACTTGAGAGTTTGAGTATGAAAAAGGTCAAGAAATTCAGGGCAGGATCGCATATATTGTGCAGAGATATACGCGTTTTCTCTTTAAGGCGTGATGGCCGACCAGAAATCGCGCCCAGCTGTTCTTTTTGTTTTTTGTGTTGTGACTTTGATATTTTTTTTAAGAGACGTTGATACATATTTATTGTAGTGATGAAGTAGGGGTGGTTTTGAGAAAAAGAGATATGCTGCAAAAAAGTCAATAAGAAAGATTATGTGTAAAGAGGAGACTGATTCAAAATTAGATTGGTGGTTTCTAAGGATGACATAAATGGACAGTGATGGTTGTTTCTGAAAAACTGTCAACTAATTGACAGGTTTTCTACAAAACCAATATTAAATGTTTTTGGCATAATTAATCAATTATAGTTATAATAATAAAAATATTAATATTAATAATTAAATATTAATACTGAATTACAATGATAATAAATATAATTATATTAATAATCAATTATAATAAAAATATTAATATTAATAATTAATTTTAGTAATAAAATTTAAATAATAAACTTAATTATGTATATGAGTTTTGTAAGTTGTTTTTTTTCTTCGTAAGCCAGTGAATCAATATACTAATTTCATTAACTTTATTTAATAAAATATAAATAATGAATTTAATTATGCTTATGAAGTTTTGTAAGTTGTGTTTTTCCTTCATGTACGGATAATTCAGTCAATATGCTTACCCCAGTTGAGGCTTCAACGATAATGCATTCATCTCTACACAGATATTAACTACATACAATTATTATGAAAATGCAATATATACAGCTTTGCTGCCTTTGTTTGTTTTAAATAAGACTTGTAAAATTTATTACTTATAAGAGACAACACAATGCCTCTTGAAACATTGTTACAATTATTATGAAAAGGCAATGTATACAGTTTTGCTACCCTTGTTTGTTTTAGATAGGGCTTGTAAAATTTATTACTTATAAGAGACAACACAATGCCTTTTGAAACATTGTGATGGTTGCGGACTTATATTATATTATATTATTTTTGTTTAGAAAAAATTTCAAAAGTCTTTCACAATTAGTTTAATATTATATTATATTATTAGTGTCTTTTACAATCTTAAAAGTTTTTAGTTTTTATAAATTTATTTTTATAATGTTCTTTTGTTGTGAAGAGCACCAAACAAATTACTTGAGTAGATATCAGAAACTTCTAAAAAGATAAATGAAAATAAACACTGTAGCAATTGCACTTAAAAAAGAGATTCATTAGAAAACTATAAAGAATGGGATTGTTGCATGCGCTTAAAATTTTTTAGTTTTTATAAATTTATTTTTATAATGTTCTTTTGTTGTGAAGAGCACCAAACAAATTACTTGAGTAGATATCAAAAACTTCTAAAAAGATAAATGAAAGTAAACACTGTAGCAATTGCACTTAAAAAAGAGATTCATTAGAAAACTATAAAGAATGGGATTGTTGCATGCACAAATGTCAAAAAAGGCTTATATATCAAAATGTTGATGTCCAAGCAAATAACAGTGAACCACTATCTAGAATAGATGAGGAGGGGAACTTTTGTTTTGTGTGTTTGATAGAAAAGTATATGAATGAAAAAAAAACAAGGACAGTGACAAAGATACAAGGACTGCTACCAACCAAATATAGATGGTCACAAGTCAAGCTTAAACAAGCAAGTCTTTTATATAACTTGGCAGAGATAATTTTAAGGATGGATATTTATCTCAAAATGTAGAAACTTTGACTAATCTTTACTAGTTCTTAATATGCAAACTATAAAATGTGGGGATATTTTTGTAAAATTATTCAAATTTGTAAAGATTTTATACAATTTTTATAAAATTTGAGCTATTTTTAAGATAAAATAATTTTATTCTATAAATTTTTGGTTAAAATCATTTTTTGAAAAATTGGAAATTGACTATTATTTTTGGTAAAAAAAACATAGAAAATTAGTCCATGGACTAAATTTAACACTTAAAATTTTCTCTGTAACTTGAATCATACCACACAAACCATTACATGATGTACAATCATATTGAAAATAAACACAAAACAAGGAAAAACCAAAAAAAAATTAATACATGTATAGTCCATATCTATTTAAATTTACATAAAGAGGAGTAATTCCTCAATAAAACATCATGTTTAAAATAAAATATTAATTAAAAATTTTACAATGAAAACTTTAATACACAATTTTCTAATATTATAACTAAATATGGAAACTTACGTAATCGTTAAAGAATTATACTTTCCCAAAAACACATGGAGCAATTCCAACGCCAATCACATGGAGCAATTCCAACACCACTCACATGGAACAATTCATAAGAATTTCATACTTAATAGTCAAGTCCAGATAAACTATAATGTTCAACAATATCAAACAAACTCAATTACTAGCAAGGGGTTGGATTAATTGTTTCTTTAAAGATACATGACGTTAATGAAAATCACACAGCCATTTTTAAAATAGGGATTCTCAACCAGCTCCGAATATCTTTCGATGTCAAACTCTGTGATAGAAATGTAGTTGATACTCAGCACGTTAAAAGATTTAAATACAAGTGTTGACCTTCACTTGCAAAGACCATAAAACAACCAATTGATTGGAGGCTATTTATCTAGCTTTCAGGAACAGAACAATATAATATAATGTAAGATTGTAGGAAGTTGTTCACATTGACCAATCACTGATGAAAGGAAGACTATTGTGTGGACGTCCAAAGACCTTTAGAAGAAAGGCAATGTCTTTATTAGCCTCTCAGGTCCTTGTCCACAGGTTGAACGTCATTAAATTACCCTAATTATCCTTCCCATTCCTGATCTAGTCCAGACATCCAGAGGCAGACTTCACCTACCGCCCAGAGCAAAGTAACAAATGTATTGTGTCTAGAGCAGCAGATAGTAATCCTCTGAAAAAATTATACTTACAATCCACTTAGCCTAAATTCTTGACATGTCCAAAGAGTAACATTGCCATCCCACATCATAAATAATGTCAACACCATTCAGGATACACAATTTTTAGTATACGAATAGGTGTAGTTAGGTTAGTTGTGGGGTCCAAGTCATGTTAAAAGCTGGAAACACGCTACAGTTGTGCTGGTAGCAGCAAAAGTTTTGTGTACTAGTACAACTGCAGAACCATACGCCAGGAAGGAAACCTCAAATTGAAAACCAGTTGAAAGTCAGATGAAAATCTTGGAAGTTGGGTGCATAGCTCTCCTAGGCTTGGAAAGCAGAAAGTTGTGACAGGGTTTGAACCCATAACTTACTTTCCCTTCGTAACTTTGCTCCTTTTGCCTACAAAGAGAATGTACCCCAGATTTTACGGCAAGTTCGAATGTACGCTGCCATATTTATGATAAAAATAGGACAGTTCTTAGCAGGTACTTTTATAAATCTGTTCATGCTTGCTCATGAGCTCCAAAAGTGCTTTAGCCTTTCTTTTGGCTCTACTAGTTCCATTATGGGTAAGTTCAATCAAAGGCCCATATACACCAAACTGCAGTCCCGTCAATAGATGGGATGAATCATTTATAGCCAAAGCTAGCAGTACAGCAGCAGCATTCTCCTTATTGCGAGCAGAGCCTGAAGAAATGAGCTTGACAAGAATATGAATGGCTGATTGATGTCCAATAGCACTTTGACCATCCTGATGAGTAGCAAGTATAGAAAGAATTGCAAGAGCTTCATCAACCATCCCTGTGTTTTCGTCAATAAGCAACTCCAATAGCAGTGGCACAACCCCAGCTCTGACAGCCCTGGCTTTGTTTGCTTGACACATAGACAAATTAAAAAGAGCAGTTGCAGCATCCTTTTTCCCTCTTAAAGTTCCATCACGAAGCAGATCGACCAAAGCCGAGATAGCGCCTGATGCTCCAATTTTCACCTTGTTCTCATCTATTACAGACAAGCTAAACAGGGTTGCTGCAGAATTTTCCCTTGCCTCCATACTGCCATGTTTTAGCAGCTCTGTAACAGGGTGGATAGCTCCTAGTTGAACAATCAATCCCTTATTCCTTTCATGAATAGACAAGTTTAGAAGTGCAGTAACGGCATGCTCCTGGATCTTTGTGTCAGTTGAGGACAACAGCTTCACCAATGGAGGTACAGCTCCAGCCTCTGCAATAAAAATCCTGTTATCTGCATTTCTCTTAGCAAGCGATCGAAGTTCTCCTGCAGCAGCTCTTTGCACATCGACTTGCGGGCAAGAGAGATTTTGAACCAAAATATCTATATTTGCTTTTTCTCCAAAAGAAAAATCTGAACTTTTACTGAGTCTTGTTGTCCGACTTGGGCCTAGTTTTCTTGGTAACTCAACCCCATTGGTCTCGCACCATTGGGAAATTAAGCTGCGAAGAGCATAATTTGGTGTTAGTGTCAAGTGAGGCAAAACTTGCTGAGTCTTGGGACAAGTTTTATGTCCTGAATCCCACCATTTCTGAATGTATGACCGCTCATAGGTCTGCAAAAGACAAAAATATTAGTTTAGTGAATCTCGCAAATAAAAAAGAACAACTTTTTCAAAAGGAACATGAGGAGCAGATCATTACCTGTCCTGTAGCAACAATAACAGGATCTTTCATCAGGTCCAAGGAAATTGGACAAACATAATCCTCAGGAATAGTAGGAGAGTTGATTTTCTCTGATGGGTTTCTAGACAAAACAAGATTTTCAAAACCAATCCTATTCTCCTCGAAATTTTGCATTTGCAGCATGCCTTTCAGCTTGTTCAGAAGATAAATGATCTGCTCAGTAATCTCACCCATTTCTCCACCCTTTTCTCTAATGAGTTTCTTCACTGCCCTTGACTCCATATTTAATTCTGAAACAGTTCGAAGCTCGAGTTTGTCTGCTAGCCTTTCCAGGATGGCAATGTCAGCATTTCTACCATCCTTTTGAGAAAGTGCTATCATGATATCCATGGAGAGTTCAACATCCTGAGTATTAGCCCTTCCCTTTGCTCTCTTTAACTGTATGTGCATCAGTTCTACCTGTATAAAGGCCAATGGCAAAACATGTGTCCTTTCCAATGAGTTGCCTGGATAACAAGAAGGTTGCCTGTAATTTCGAGAAAATTTGAGTACTTCTATAAACAACGCATGAAATTTGACATGTCACCTACGGCCTAAAGCCAAGTTTTAATCACAGGAAAATAGTAGTAGACTTCGAGACAGCAAGGTCTTAAAATGTCTTCAGTTCAACATCTCAATTTTGAATGCTGACATTCAAGGTTCACTTAAGAAATTGATCAGCCAAGAACTTATAATGTAATGTCAATTGACTTCCTTGGTACAACTAGCTTAAAGGCTTCAGTGAGGTGTGGTTGGTTACAATTTTACAAATTACAATAAGGACACCAAGGATCAGAATATTCAAATGATTATATTCTTCAAAATGAGACAAGTTGTGTCTGACTGTGTAAGGCCACCCTCTTCAGCACTTAAGCCGGCTTATGTTGTACCAATTTCACATGCAGACTACCCCAGGTATGTTGGGACAATAAGCTACACTGTTTAAGCACACATGATGTAGAGGCCATTATTCCAGAGAAGCAAAAAAATATCATGATGTAGAGGCCATTATTCCAGAGAAGCAAAAAAATATCATCACTACTAAGATATAATGAAATAATCACAGCAGCGAGCAGTAGGTTCATCAAGACAAAGTAACCATTCATCATAAATTAGTCTGTGACATCATGGCAATCGCTGGCATTGACAATACAAAATTTATTGGTCATTATGCTTTGAGGATGGAAGGTGTTAAGGAGAATGAGTCATAGAAAACCTAAAACATCTGTACCATGTCCTAAATCAATATGTTTCCTTCCTATCACTGGTCGTATTGAATGCAATTGTCAAACCAGTAAATAGTTAAAACTAAATGTGTGCTAATTCTGATTCAATTGGATTATTGAACTCAGACCATAAGCTATTTTAAGGCCATAGAACAGATATCTTCCTAGACTATATATTGGGTAATAACTTTTAAGCCTGAGGCCAAGGATTTTTCTCACTCTAAAAGGGGCACCTATCATTCAGAGAAAGTCTACAGCCAAAGGTAAAGCACCATACTTTAAGAGAGATTGTATAAAATTGTTCGTGACATTCTCTATCTAGGGTAGATTATGTTGAATCATTCTTGCTATTCAAATGCTATTCCTTTGTCTCTGACTCTTTAATATACCTCATAATACCAATATATGACAAAAGGAAGATGCACAATTGAAAGAGTCCAAACATACAAGCAGCTTGAAACTAACTTTCCAGCAAACCTAAATTGGAACCACGGAATAAAAAAATTTATCAGTGAGGATGGAAAGCATGTCTATGAATAAAGAACAAATGTAGAGCTTCACAATTTTGGAAGTGAGCTTCACAATTTTGGAATTTTGGTGATGCCACTTCTATGATATAGTGGCAAACTGTGGAAAGGTAGCTTATCAAAATAAAGCTGATAAAGAATTAAAGAAATTTAGAATTGTGTCCTACTAAACATGCTGAAAGTTAAAATACAACTCCATATATATACTTGTAACATACCCATTTTGATCCCTAATTAAATATGTTATTAATTTTGCTAATTAGTGTTTTAATTCCGGCATGGATAATTAATTACGATGCTGTGATGATCTGAACAGGTATATGTTGTAATAATATATATCCTTCAGCTAATAAGAAAATGCCAGCAGCTGACCGAGGCAAGAACGCCTATAGGGACCATTATACCATGAGTGGGGAATAGTGAGGGGGCCAAGGAGGTTCAATATGCCTAAGGATCCCTATTCACCTTTGCCAAAATTATTTTGTGATGCCAAATTATTTGTGAGAAAAATCCTCCATTTTTCCCTTGATTGACTTGACAGTCCATCATCGAATGCAGTTGGTGGAAGGAGGACCTTCCACAATTATGAGAGGAATATTATTTTGTGATGCCAAATTATTTGTGAGAAAAATCCTCCATTTTTCCCTTGATTGACTTGACAGTCCATCATCGAATGCAGTTGGTGGAAGGAGGACCTTCCACAATTATGAGAGGAATGGGCTGAGTACTTTGAGGATGGGATTGGTGAAAGGAAGGGTCAAATCACCCTCTAGAAACTTCTCCATTGGAAATTGTGCCCAAGGATTGAAGGGCGAGTTCATGGATGCAGGGTAATTCATTCAATAGGCAGGGAGCAGACCCATGCATGTGGGTGATAGGGGGCCGAGATGAGTAGACCCGCGCATGTGCATGAGTCTGAGCGATAGAGGGTGGTTGTGGGCACGAATAGAGAATGCACACAAGCTGAGAAACATTTTGATGGCATGCAGACTAAGCAGGGAAGAGGACTCGGGCACGGGTAGAGTCGTTGCCAGTAAGAAAGCCAGTCGAAATCCCTCAAATTCACTAAACATGTGCTGCAATTTGGAGCTCAGTTGGATGCGTGGGATGAGAACAAGGAAGAGGACCCACCGAGGGAACTGTGTAGCAGTGAAGGGGCTTACTCATGTGTTTTGCAAACTAACAGAAGAGCACTTGGAAATCAATGGAAGCCTACAGAGAGTGAGGAGTAAGTCCCTTGTTGAGAGCATACCTGTGAGAAGTTGCCAAATGACCTCTGAGAGTTGCCTAAATTTGTCCTTGTGGTATCGTGGTCTGGCTAGTTGTAGAAAGACCATGTGCAGTTGTGCCTACAGTTGAGTGGAAAATCGCTCACCCTCAATCAGTTGGCTTGGTCGGCAAGTTTGAATTAGATAAGTCTTCTGGTCTTTGTTGATAACTGGCAGATGAGCTTGTAATTTCTGCTGGAGAAATGATGATGTGCATGCATGGTTGAATTAGGAAAATTTTGTTGTTTATGATATAGTCTTAGGAAAGAATAATTAGAGAGAAGTCTTTTGAAAATAATTGCAGTAAGGAATTTTTGTTTATTGCTTTTAGTAATTTTAATGTAATTTCCTAAGTCAACACTACATGAAATAATGTTTGGGACAGAAGATATAATGTCCTCCTGAGAGTTATAAGCTCAACCTTCCCGAAAATCCGCGAGAGAACATAGGGAGGGCGAGTATTTTCAGAATATTGGGGGCTCAACAAAAAAGAGCATCTTATAGACCCATTAAGGGCACAACATGTCACTCACAAGGAATTGAACCTGGGTGGGGAGGGAAACAATCATTCCTCCCAAACACTTAAGCTACATCCAATAGACAAACCACATAAAGGTCCATTATCTTCCGTTGTCGGGATTTGAACCCGAGTTGCCTGGGTGAAAACCAGGTATCCTAACCAGCTCAACCAGGGTCAACTTTCATATTATAATTCATCTCTACATAATTGAGTGTGTGGAACTATTGATTGCAATGGAATGAATTTCTAAGTTGGAGGAAATTTCCTTAGGAATTATGTTACAGCACTTAATTGACATATTCTTAGAGTGGTGTAGACTCCGGCTATGCTGGTGCTAGAAAATAATATATAAGTCATAGCCTTGTTATGAAATTGAATCGTCCGATAGCAGTATATCTGAGTAGTAATTCTAATGTTGTACGCTTTGTTTTAGTCCATTAAGTGGACAGTTGTAAGCTTCAGCCAAGACAAATCTTGGATTCTTAGATGTATGAGATAATTATTATTAGTACTTTTGTTATCAGAAATGTTTCTATGCAGATTTAATATAAGCCTTGATGTGTGGTAAACTGAATTGGACTTAATGAATCCTGGAGAAGGAGTTGCAACTTGAGTAGACCCTGGAGACCATTAGATGAAAAGGATTTAGGAGGCCCCGTAAGGGCTGAGTCCCCAAAAGTTGGCCAGTTCTAAGTTCTAGAGCCTTAGAATCCTTAAGTTGGAAGGTCAACTTGAGCAATATAAGTTCCTTAGCAGAACTTGGCTTTTACTCCCAATATTGAATAGTCATGATGTTGAAGGCTTAGAGCCTATTTTCCTACCTGGTAGAAGCCAAAGGAGGGCCATAAGGAGGAAAGAGGAATTTTTCCTTGGGGAAAAACTTAGTGATGACAAGCAAAACCTAGAAAANTTACTCCCAATATTGAATAGTCATGATGTTGAAGGCTTAGAGCCTATTTTCCTACCTGGTAGAAGCCAAAGGAGGGCCATAAGGAGGAAAGAGGAATTTTTCCTTGGGGAAAAACTTAGTGATGACAAGCAAAACCTAGAAAAAGTTTTAAGGAAAAATTTTGGCAAGTTTCAATGTATCGCATGAAGTTTCATTTCATGCAATACAGGGTGCATCGCATGAAGTTTATTTTCATGTGATATAGAGCACATCGCATGAAAATAACTTTCATGCGATACGACAGATGCCACAGGGGTCTAGAGGGACACATGGCACAAAAACACTGGTTATCACAGTTAAGAAAATGTCTAGTGCCATGTGGTGAGACGAACAAAGTTCGCTCACACAAGATTAATCCCAAAATATCTGGAATATAGTAACCAAATCCATATGGACAAATATATATGTAATAAGAATGAATAGATAAGATATAAGATATATAATGAGCTAATTACAATTGAGAAATGAGGGCCTGCTTATATACCCACGCAGGGGTGCCCTTTACCAATAGTCATGTCCTTTGAGACATGACCTTTCATTATTAATAATTATTATTTATTAACTATTATTATGTTATGAATATCTATTTAT
>SNQJ01S0002798.1:61804-84055 GCA_010110895.2 Picea sitchensis
TGCTTATATACCCACGCAGGGGTGCCCTTTACCAATAGTCATGTCCTTTGAGACATGACCTTTCATTATTAATAATTATTATTTATTAACTATTATTATGTTATGAATATCTATTTATGGATATTTTATGTTCATAACATGTGGGTGTCATGACGTATCGTGCCACAAAAATGTTTGGCACGATATGTCGCAAAGAAAAAAACTTTCTAACATGAGATACAGGTGGAGGCAACAAGAGTGTTATGCCAAAGGAATTTTCGAAGGGTCGTGATACATCACAAGAAACAACTCAATGAAATTTTCTTGAGTTGCAATGAGAGTGTCACAAGGAGGAAAAACTTCCTAGTTGCAATACCTCACAACCTGAAAATGTTTTGAGATGCGATGCAAGAGTTTTCCCTTGTCACGATGAGCCCTTCGCCAAGTAAAAAGGATTTTGTCACAAGAATGAAGTCTTTCCAAGATGCGATACACCACACCTAACCTTTCTTTCGAGCGCGGCATGTCACAAGACCAAAGTTCTTTGGAGTTGGGATAAGGAAGGAGAGAGAAACTTCCTTGTGGCGGGGGAGAAGATTTTTGAAGGTGCGACGTATCACGCCACAAAAACATTTGGCGCGATATGTCACAGGTTTGAAGATTTTCAAAGGTGCGACAAGCAGGGAAGAAGGTAAAAAGAAAGAAGACTAAGAAAGGAAGAAGGCACGTCACAAGAAATAAAAATTTAGTGCGACACGACGTATTGCACGAAGACAAATTTTGTGCGATACATCGCATGAAGTAAAAGTTCCTGCGATGCGACAAAGGAGAAAGGGAGTCTTGTTTTGCGGGAAAGGAAGTTTCTTAGTGATGTGATGGGGAGAGAAAGGGTTTCATCGCGAGAGGGAGAATATTCTTAAGTGCAATATGTAGCACAAGAATATTTTCAAGTGCCATGAGAAGATTTGTGGGGGTGCTACACATTGCATGAGAAAAAAATTCTATGTTGCATGGGGATCCATCCCCCCCAAAAAACCGCGTTCCCACATTTCAGGGACTTGGGGACTCTTAGGAAACGTCCCCAAACTGCTAGGGACTTCATCGGGGACTTGGGGACTTGTTGGTCGATCCCAAGACGTTTCAGGCAGATTTCAGGGACGTTCTAGACAGATTTTGGGGATGTTCTGGGTAGATTTCAAGGATGTTCTGGGCAGATTTCAAGGATATTTTGGGCATATATATTCAGTTTTGACAATCATGGAAATTGATGATTGGACAATATGATCATTCTTCTCATCCATTATTTTTGTATTCCATTGAATCTAAATCTGTTGTACAAGTTTCAACTCAAAACATGGGTTTCAATTTGGGTTTCTAGTGATTTAAATATCGTATTTTCATCAAAAATATTAAAAGCAGCAAAAATTTCATGTCAAAAAAACAAGAAATGCAACATTTCAAAGGGCTGATCCTTGTGGTTATTGCTCTTGTTCTTCTCATTTTTTTGGTCATCTTAGCTTTTACATTTGTACATGGGTTTCCAAGAGTCATTCAAGTCTACTGCTTCTACCATCCCAACCTCGAGCATTGTAAAAACAATCATATAGTAGTGACTTGGATTGGGTACTAAATGTTTGAAAAAGTTCCTATTCAATCACCTTCTTAATCTGAAACATCAATCTAATCTCTTTACGGAACCAGATTGTTTTATAGTGGTTTTCAACACATCTGTAAAAATCTGCAAAACCTATTGCGAAAGGAATGACTTTTATGTTTTAACATAATCATCATTAACAAGAAATATGAGGAAGAAAAGCTGCTACATAGATAGTTCTCACTTAAGTTCCCTAAAGCTAAATTGCATTTTGCTCATGTCTAGCAGCCAATAGTGGAATGTCACTCATCCCTTTTTTAAATTGCTCAATCTTTTTCAGAATTGGCAAGTGTAATGGATGTTCATAGTACTATATATAGTATAGCTTGTTATGCTTACAAGCATGAAGCAACTACAAATGTTTATGGTGAATTCTAAAATTTTAATATTTCTTTAATATATATATATATATATATATATATTGTCGTCCCCAACTTGTCGTACCCTGAAAAAATTTGGGGGTGCACTCTAGCCATCCCAGGGATGTGTCCCCCCATCCCTATCGTTCCCCCGTCCTGAAAACCAATGCAACATAGAAAAAAATCTCTCCATCGCGATAAGCTAAAAGTAAAGGGAATAAGCCTCAATATGCATGCAAAACAACAGATGTGCGTACAAGAGATGACGTAAGTTCGTACAATGCCACGAAGTTGGCATGGGTGGTACCACGAGGGCCATACAGACGATGATGTGGCAAGAAAGAGAAGATGCCTAAGAAAACTTCAAAGCGTCGTAACTTTGTGCTTGGATCTCGGAATTGAGCAAGAGTATAGTCGTTTGAAAGCTCTATACGAGTAGAATGTGTCTGTGACCTCATGAATGGCTTTAGAGTTATGTTAAGGAAGATGATTTAAGAGGAAAAATCTTGTTACCCTACCTCCTTAATGGCACTTAAGGGGTTGGGTATGTTACAATATTGCACCAGGATTGCACCCCCAGGGAACCGAGACAGAACAAGAACCTGGTTTTTTTCTTGGGGGCATCCATGGGAAAACAAGGGACATCACCCCCCACCTAGCTTCCCAAGGACATTTCCACGAGTTAGAGGACATTCAAGGGAGGCCCTCACTGTCCCCAAGGACACCAATACATCCCTCAACTATCCTAGGGCATCTATGCATCCACTGTCCAGGCTAGTGCCACTTCGGCGCTAAAACAATGATATATATATATATATATATAGGAGCACATATAGAAATCATATCAACATACAAACACACACATATGTGTCATGTTCCTCAATTGTTAAGAAATAGAACACATGATAGGACAAGAGACACAAGAACTTGGTGGAAAAGGCTTTAAGCCATATTCTACACTTGGTATTCATTTCAATACAAATATATAATACATGAATGAAACCACCTCACAAACTAGATTTTCTCTCACTGACACATCATCAAGAGATAAGACACTTAGGATAAAACTATATCCCATAATGTGATATACAATTAGGTGGTGTAGGACTTCATGATTGTATAGGGTGTCAAGGCTAACGATTCCCCCCTCAATCATAAGTCCGAACAATAATACCAGAAAGTCACATAAACTGGTATCATCTCCAAGTCTTCATGTTGAAACTCCTAAGTTGAGTCTCAATGAAGAACTGCCTAAAAAACCGCCAAATCTGGATGCTAAAACTCATAGAATCGTGAGCTAGAATGTTTGTAATTTGTTCACTAATGTGAACTCCAATATGATGAGAGGGAACCATGAGAAGTGAATTAGATGCTAGTCTAACACATGCCTGAAAATGCCTAATAACTCAATCAAATGCCAAGCAACAATGCAAAAGGATCCAGGTGTCCTCTGCTAGGTCGAATGACCACTAAGTGAACATAATGTTCACAGTATTGCTCTAAAAAATGACACAAAAATAGTGCCAATCAGCATCCCAATCATCAATTTATATGATTCAACAAAACCATAATTCTACCAAATAATGACTGAGTAGTAAACTACGTGTCCTGCTAGAATTGCTCAAACCCTAAGTCAATCATCATGTTGAGATCAAACTCAAAAAATCAATGGATGTTGCACAAAATATGACAAGTGGTAGAAACCTCAAAAATACCCAATTGACAATTTATCACGAGTGATGAAATTTTTGCAATGCTCTTGTTGTTGTTGTTTTTTCCCATCTAGCATTTTGTTTGTCCAAGTCTGCCATCTACAAACTATTGATGCCCATTTGGCATATTGTTTGTTGTTGTCGAAACCTGAAATCTAACAATCTTTATCAATCAATATTCCCCCCCTTTGTTAGTTGAAAGGTGAGAAGTCATGGGTTTTCATGTGGGTTACCCTTAACCAATTGATCACTATGTTTGGTGGTTTTGGCTGACCACTAATCATTTTCACTTCATCGGTGGTTTTAATTTACCACAAACTATCTTCACTCATTAGTGTACCCCTCCTTTCAGCTGTAGGAGAGTACCATTTGAGAGTCATTTGACTCAATTTTCATTTATGTACATTCCCCTCTTTAAGGTGCAAGGATATTGAATGGCTATCTCCTGCAAGATGTGTCTTTACTCGAGACTGAATTCTTATATATGACTGATAAATCTTCTTGGTTGTTGATGACCATAACCATGAATTGATCCACCCATAGTGAATCTTTAATCTTGCAGGTTATAGTATGGAGTATTTGTCTGATGAATGATTATGCTTGCCACAATGTTGACTAGGATGGAGATAAAAACATTGATCATCCATATGACCAACTCGTTGACAATGTTGTCACTTAGGTTTTTATTCAATATGTTGATCATCAACTATATCATTAGCCTTATTGACTTCCAATGTCTTTTTATCAAAAGATCCTCCACTCACAATCTTAATTGGTTTGAAGTAATATGGGATATGAAAGTTGTTGCCTTGTTTATATCATAAACCATGTCGATTTTTGTTGAATTGTAATGCTTCCCAAGGCCTGACAATGTTGTTGGAAAAAGCATGTTGAACTTGATCATGAATAACTTCATCCTCGTCTAAAATTGAAGTTGTTTCATTGAATTGATCATGAGCATTGTCGATTGGAATCAAATTCAAAAATAGGGTTGTTCTGAACAAGGACTAGTTTAGAATGTTGAAGATTCTTTTGTTGGAGTTCATCGTGAAGAAGTTGAGTTTGAGTTCGAAGCAGTTGAACTTTAGCTTGTGACACATGCAAACAAGTTAGAACTATTTTAAGAGTTTCTTTGTTAGTGGAAATTGTGTTGTCTTTAGCTATGATTATTAGAGTGTTCAGTAACTCTAATAACTCTTGAGCCATTTTTAAATATTGAGTGAGGCCTCCTTGTGAAGGTAGGTTCAGATTACAATTGACTCGACATTAGAAAGGGCTTCTTGCAACTCCGCCCTATATACAATTCAACCACTCAATCAATTCAATGTAGGCTTAGAATTACGAAGACTCAATCAAGTCTTGGGTGTCGAATTCAATCAAAAATGCACCCAACAAGTACAATTCAACTTAATTTCAAAAATACTAGTAAGCTTACAAAAAATACTATTTGCAAGTTACGATTGATCTTCAAATTTAAATGCTTGACAATGCTTTGAGTTCATAACATTCTCCTTTGGTTAGCTTGATTTGTCCATGGCTGATATGATTTACAACATGATTGCCTAAGTATGATTTACAGGTGCTTGATCACATGTGCTCGATTGACATTAAGTGTATATGCTTGAATTTCATTAAGTTGCCTTTGATTGTAGGGGTTTAATGATCCTTAGATGTTTGTGCTTGTAATTTGAAGCAAAGGATAGGTAAAAAGAAACACCACAAGTCCAATGATACTCGAGCACACAAAATGTACTTGATCTCCCTATTCAAATTTCGGGCCGGTTCAAGCTCTTAATCACCACCAAAAAGACGATCTTTTTATTATTCTGAATACAATTATATCTTTGCACCTAAGAACATAACAAGGAATTCTCTTTTCAATAAGAGTTCATCTTTTATATTCCACCAAAAATATTGTCAACGCTTCTCCTTTCGAGTTTACAAAACATTAAAAACAATCTGTGTGCCCTCACTACAAGGTTCCTTTGGTACACAAAGATGAGAGAATTGGCAATGTTTTTGATAAAAAGCAATCTTCCCTATACTGGAATATACGAAATATAGCGAAGTAATTTGAAACTAATCCATGAAAGTTTTTTTTTTCAATAAGAAAAAATGCTTATATTAGAAAATATAAATATTCTTTTACAAAATCTGTCATCTGGAACAAAACTTTAAGTTCCTTTTTACAAGACTAAAGGGATGTAAGTTCTTATCATATTACATTATACTCCAGAATGCTGAAAACTTTTAGGTACATACTCTGTAGTATATAACCTTTGTTTTAACTTTTTACATATCTAGTTCAAAATACAAAAAACCAATTTCTTCAACCTTGCAACAATGAAATTTTAACCGATAGCTAATCTTTCGAAATTTTTTGATTTCCCTTCTGTACCAACTGCAAAATATATTCCATCCTCATCTAGTTACAAAGCTTCTTTTGAGAGTTGGTCAGCTTCCTTGTTATAAGCTCTATATATGTTTTGAGCTTTAATTTGTTGAAAACTCCAGCTCAACACTCGAATTTTTGTCATCCAAGGCTACAGAGAGACCACCTGGAGATTGTTTTAATTAGAAAACCAATCAACAATAATCTTTGAGTCACCTACTAGTTGTAACCTTGTTACCTTTTTATAGCATGAAAAAAATAAGATACACCACAAGGCTAGGAGTTCACCTCTAGTATTAGTTCCTCTACCACAATTCATCTTGAGTCTGAAAGTGCCCAAAACTGGACATTTTAACAAAGCTCCAGCCCCACATTTAGCACCCTTGTCTTGTGAGGCACCATCAAAGAACCCCACTGCCAGATCCCAATCAAGTATAGGAGGCCTATCAATCCTACTAAGCTTAGTAAATTGTGAAATTTGTATTTCTCCCAAGTCCTATAGTATATTGTTGCAAACTCTAACCAGATTAGGAGGATGATCTTCGAAAATAACTAGATTCTTGTGCTTCCAAATCTCCCAGCAAATATAACAAGGGATTTCTTTCCAATTTTCCATCTTCCTTATCCAATTTTGTAAACATTCAACAATCTGTCCTCTTTCCCAAGTACTAAATAGTTTGAAATCCTTTATAATTGTAAACCAAAGGTCTTTGGTAAAAATGCACTCCGCAAATAGATGATACATCGTTTCCTCATTGTTCCCACACAAAACACATCTACTAGGCCCAATTATACCTCTTTTGACCAAATTTTCCCAAGTAAGAATTTTTTGTTCAAGCATTAACCAAATAAAAAGTTTGACTTTTAGAGGTAGCTGCCATTTCCAGAGTTCAGTATACCAGCAAGTTGGTTCTTCCTCCATATCCTTCATCAATTGAACTTCATAAGCTTGTTTTGCATTTAGTTGTCCTCCTTTAGTATCCCGAGACCACAATAAGGTATCTTTTTCATTATTTAATTCAAAACCTGAACCAACTAAGCCCTTAACAAAATTATTCCATTCCTCTTTTTGTTCTCCTTCCAGCCCTAAAGTCTCAGCCTTTTTCCAACTTGTATGACTTGTGTCCTCCAAATCAAATGTCCCAGCTTGTGCAAGGAATTCTATACCTTGTGCCTTCAGTGCAAATATGAGATTCCTTGACAGTTTATAATATGTGTGAGACCCAAACATTGGATCAGCTCCAATTCTAATATCCCTCCCATTTCCTGGTTCCATACCAACCAATCAATTATTATAGTTATTGATGAGGTGAGTGCTCTCCAAATATTTGAAATACCAGTCCAATTTTTCTAGCCTTCCCTGAACCACTCAGCAACAGTTTTCTTCTTAAGGTATTTTTAAGTATCACCTCATGCCAACGACCAGGCACCATAAGGCACCTCCACAGACTTTTAGCCGCCAAGGCTTTTCCAAAGGAAAAAATATTTTTAATAACCCACCCACCCGCCTTTTTTGGTTTTGCAATCTTTTTCCAACTTATCAAATGCATCCCTTCTTTTAGTTTTTTACCAATCCACAGGAAGCTAAACATCCTCCTTCTAATATTGTTTAGAAGACTTTTTGGTATCTTAGCCAAAGAAAGCCAATACATAGGTATGCTTTCGAGAACAACTTTTACAAGTGTGACCCGTCCCCCTAAAGTTAGCCACCTATGACTCCAGTTTGAAATTCTTTTTTCAAATGTTTTCTCCAGCCAGTTCCAATCTTCCCTAGTATAGCAGTTAGGTTTTAAAAAACACACGAGGTACTTAAAACCAACATCTATTGGTTTTACTTCAAAGGGAAAAATCTCCTTCAACAATGCAAGCTCCGCAACTACCCATCCTGCTTCTAGGAATAAAGACTTCTGTAGGCTGAATGCCACCCCTGTCGCCTTGCAAAATAGTTCCAGGACCTCCTTATAAGCTTCCCATTCAGTAATGTTTCCACTCCCAAAAAGAATTACATCATCCACAAACATCAAATGTGTAATTCTTATCCCTCTTGCCACTGAGACTCCTTCTATTTTATTTTCCCTAACCTGCTCTTGTATGGCTCTGCTTAACCCTTTTATAACAAGAAGAAAAAGTAAAGGAGATAAAGGGAAACCTTGCCTTAATCCCCTTGTACTTTTAAAGAAACTGGTGGGCCTGCCATTGATCAACACAACAAAATTTGCAGTAGTCACACACCGCAAAATCCAATCTGTAGCTTCTAAACTCATTCCCACCTGTAGTAAAAATAGCCTTAGAAAGCCCCAATCCACTCTATCATAAGCCTTTATCAAATCTAGTTTAAGGATCAGTGCTTTGATATTTTTTACCTTGATACTGTGTAAAGCTTCCTGTACTACTCCAATGGCATCAATAATATGTCTGCCCTCCAGAAAGCCAAATTGTTCCTTTGAAATACCAAAAGACAGAAAGGATTTTATTCTAGTAGCAATAATTTTAGTGATGATCTTATACACCAAATTGCATAATGCAATTGGTCTATATCCTCCAAAGGATTCTGGTTTATCACTCTTAGGTATAAGTGCAAGAAAGGTAGCATTCAAAGCTCCAGTTACCCTACCTTTCCTCCTAGACTCTTCAACCATCTCCAAAATATCATTACCCAATAGATAAAAAAAAGCCAGGAAAAAATCTACAGTCTAGCCATCCGGCCCAGGACTTTTGAAGCAATAAAACTTTTAAGAGTTGACAATATTTCTGCTAAAGTTATTGGCTCATCCAATTTGAGGCCTTCTTCCTCTGAAAACATCCTTGGATAATTCCTTAATACTGTTAATTGATCAGATATGGAAAGGTTAGCCTGAGCCTTGAAGATATTCTGGAAATCTCCAACTGCTTCCTTTTGTAGTCCTTTATTACTAGTGATCATTGTTCCATCTTCCTTGGTAATATCCCAAATAGTATTGTTATGTTTTCTGGAATTTGCATAAGCATGACAACACTTAGTATTCTTGTCTCTTGAAGCCAACCAGTTTAACCTACTCTTTTGCCTCCAAGTTTCCACCTCTTGTCTTAATAGAACCAATTTCCTCTTTTCTTTTTCTAGTACCAACACTTTGTCTTCCTCCTTCTCAAAGCCCCCGGGAAAATCAATGTATAGTGTATCCAATTCAATTTCTAGCTTTACCAGCTCTTCCTTTGCTTTGAGTTTTTTCTTTCTTTCACAGTTTATCACCAAAGACTTAAGTATCTTAAGCTTTTTAACCAATGAATCCATAGGATTTAGTATCTTTGTTCCCAATAGTCCATTCCAGTTGGATCTCACTAAATTAACAAACTCTGGTTCCTCAAGCCATACAAAATTAAATTTAAAAGGATAGCAGACCTTTCCTTTATCTTGTTCCAAATGGAGAATCATTGGCATATGATCAGAAATCTTTAAATTACACACCCAAGTTATGTATCTTAGCCCTGACAGCGCTAGATCCTCAGATATCAAAAATTGGTCCAATCTCTTAGCAATGTAGTCCTGACCTCCTTTGCCATTTCTCCAGGTAGGGAGTAGTTTTAAAGGCTCAACATCCACCAGTCCCTCAACTTGTATCAACTGGCTAAAATAAAGTTGTAAGGGATCAGCTCTAGCATGGGCTCCCCACACTTCTATTTGAAGTGCTAAAGTTTAGGTCGCCTCCCAGAATAAGATTGTGTTCATTAAGTAACCCATCCCCTTTAATAACCTCCCAAAAATCCTCTCTGTCAGAATAAGGTCCATAGCAATTTATCAGCTTCAATCTTTTATTTAGGTCTTTAACTAATCCATCCAGCAGTATCCCATACGTTGTGTCAAAGTTTTCTTTCTCACTTCATTTTGTAACAAATTTCTTATTTTTATATTTTTTTTCTAAATCGAAGGTATCTATAAATGCACATTCCCTGCATTAATTAAAATAAAGTTTAAAATGTTTTATGAAGTGTACCTTTCCCTACTTCTCACACCCAGATTTGGATTATATATGCCACATCGACGATCTAGATCTTGATGTGCCTGATTCAACGTGTTAGCACAGGAAGTCGCCTTCAAATTGCAGAAAAGGCAAGCCCGATACCCATCAGAGTTATATGGTGGATGTTGGTTTGTATAGATGAAGGTCAATGGACAAAACTCAAAATCTGAATGATGTTCAACACAGGACTGGACAGGAAATGCACTGGGACGTGAGGGCCACATTAACTTCAGTCGGGAAATTGAGTTAAAGCGAGAGTAGAGGGAAGACTTAGTGAGAAAGGTGAACGAGACTGCTATGGGCATCCGACCTTCCAGCAACTCGGAGATGAAAAACTCGAACTCAAGAGCAATCTTGAGCTCAAGCTCCAGACACTGAAATATGTTGCAAGCAAAAAAGTTACAACAACAGGATGATCAAACCTCCATCATCCTGCAACTACAACAACTCGACTGGATCCTCCATGCCCGAGCTATCCAGTGTAAGCGGGAAAAGACAACACAAGGAAATGAGTGAAACCAATTACGATGCAACTATAATCAAACTTCCATTATAACCACATAACAATCCTCGGCTGGATCCTCCATACCCGAGTGTTTCAAACAATTTTTACAGACAAAACGAAAGGAACATGAAAGTCTCAAATTGATTACATAACCAGAGAACAGCTCTGGCAGAATAAACATTACAGATGGGAGCTCTGCTCAACCAAAGACCTCTACCAAATAACATAACTCCATACATATACTCAAAAATTTCGTAAACAACAGCAGAGGCATGCTCGAGCTTCCATGGCGTTGCATCTCCTTGGTTAGACTGTGCATGCAGTCTTTTCTACGCACGCAAGCTCAGACTGTCTGGGCTGACAAACTGCCTCACGGTCAGACTTTTCTGACTTTCCATTCATGGGGGGAGACAATGTTTCAACCACCTCCCCCGCTTTCATAACTGGTTCATCGAGATTGGGACGGGCGAGAGTCAACTCTGCACCTGGAGAAATTGGATAAAATGCATATGGTGGGTTTTTAAACCCCATTTCTCACATTTTCTTCGCCCAGGGGCCAAATCCTTAGGGAAAACATCCCCTTTACAAAGATGTGTGTTAACATTAGGCTCCATGGGGGATAGAGTCCTCCCTGCGAGGCTCTAAGATCTTCAGTTGTTCCAGTCGCCTTCTGCATTGGGCTATGGAGTCGAGCTCAAAAAAGTTTTGCTGAGGACTACAGGCCGACAAACACACTATTCTAAACGAAAGAAAATACATGGGCTCCGAAGGAGCTTATTTATGTACATTCCTATACTAATTGATTTTTTACATAGTGCTAGGTGAAAGCAAACTTCCACCATAGCCATTCAAGTAACTTCCTGACTGGAAGTTCTTTTACTCTGTCAGCGATTGATAACAGACGATGCAACCGTGACAGCAGAACGGTTACATCCTTCAGCTTTCCCCCAAAGGCTGAAGTTGAGATAAAGCTAGGCGGCTCCAAGGCATGAAGGAAATGCAGCTCCATGTACTCGTTGACAGGCTCATAGAACGAGTGGCAAACTCCAGAAAATTTGTAGCAGAAAGCTTGCTCTGCTCCACAGCTACTCACGCATGGTTGAATGTCTCTGGCAAGCGCAGGTGGGTGAAAGGTTGGTGCAGGCTGACAGTTCTCAGGCGATGGCTGCTCACTTACAGGCTCAAGACAGGAACCAAAATGCCCCTTCTGTTGCTCCTTTTCTTCTTCATGGCTCTCCCAAGGATCAGAGTCATAATCATCATAAATAAGACCCATGAGAAAGTTCTGCTCTTGGTCTTCTACAAGCCCAGGATGGTTGATTTCCTCATGATAATTTCCGTTAATGAATAGAGGACAGGGCTCTGTTGTATGTTCTTGGAGATCCTGCATATCCAGCTCAAAACTTGATTCATAGCTATCATATACAGGTTGTCTTCTCCCCATGCTATCAAAATGTGATGTAGGGCTCTGTTGCTCTTCATTTGAATAATCATCAAAGCTAGGTGAGCACAAAACTCCTCCATCTTGCAAAAATGGAACGATCTCCCGATCCTTCTTTTCAATCCCAAATGTAAACACATCATGGGAAATCTTGTGAAGAAAAAGAGAACAATCCTCTTCCACAATGGCTTCTTCCTTTAAATATGAGACAACAGGCTCATCAGGGACAGAAACTAATGCCTCTACAACTATGAGATCTTCAACATTACCATCATCAGTAGGGTTGCCAAAAACATCAGCTTCAAGGACTGGAAAATCCTCTGCGCTTTCCTCAAATTTGAACCTTTCTATCTCGGCAGAGAGTGATTTTACCAGCTTCATCAGCCTACCCAAAGCATCTTCTTCCTCCTCATGGTCCTCATCCTCACGGCCTTCATTAGACACAACCATATCTTGATCATGGTCTTCATATTCCTCACAACAATTATGACAAATAAACTCAGAGGAATAAAACCTTTGACAATGCCTATTGAAAACTGCATGAACATCTCTCAGGGAGGAAATGCTCGCAGGGGGTAAGGAATGATACCACTCACAAGCAACTCCTGCTAATGAGATCATGAACATTTTTAATAATACATCCTCATGATGTATCTCCCATTGATGCATGAGTTCATGAAACTTACGAAGATGTTGAGCAGGATTGTCCTCTTTGCGCTCTCTAAATATGGGCAAATAATCACCCCATTCATCCACAGTAGGGACAACATTAGGAAAACTAGGAACAGCATAAAAATTAAAAGGAGCAAACATGCGAGCCAGGATTTTTTCCATTTCAGACTAATGGAGTCGCCAATCGATTCTTTAACCATGGAGTCGTCAGGTGAAAGATATGCAGAACGAGTGTGTCGGGTCTTTGTTCACCATCAAAGACCAGATCTAATCGTTGTGTTCTCCCAGGGCCTATAGCTGTAGCCAGAGGTAGCCACACTGAAACGTGGAGTCGAGACAGTGGAGTTGCCAGGTGAAAATGCAATCTTCAATGGTTCTGATATCTGATTCACCTTCAGAATCAAAAGCTCGTTGTCGTTCTACCCAGGGAAATGTCTTCAATTCATTCCCCGACAACGGCGCCAAAAATGTTAGCACCAGAAGTCGCCTTCAAATTGCAGAAAAGACAAGCCTGATACCCATCAGAGTTATATGGTGGATGTTGGTTTGTATGGATGAAGGTCAATGGAAAAAGCTCAGAATCTGAATGATGTTCAACACAGGAGTGGACAGGAAATGCATAGGGACGTGAGGGCCACATTAACTTCAGTTAGGAAATTGAGTTAAAGCGAGAGCAGAGGGAAGACTTAGTGAGAAAGGTGAACGAGACTACTATGGGCATCTGGCCTTCCAGCAGCTCGAAGATGAAAAACTCGAACTCAAGAGCAGTCTTGAGCTCAAGCTCCAGACACTGAAATATGTTGCAAGCAACACAGTTACAGCAACAAGATGATCAAACCTCCATAATCCTGCAACTACAACAACTCGACTGGATCCTCCATGCTCGAGCTATCTAGTGTAAGAGGGAAAAGACAACACAGGGAAATGAGTGAAACCGATTACGATGCAGCTATAATCAAACCTCCATTATAACCACATAACAATCCTCGGTTGGATCCTCCATACCCGAGTGTTTCAAACAATTTTTACAAACAAAAYGAAAGGAACATGAAACTGACTTCTATTAACATGAAAGTCTCAAATCGATTACATAACCAGAGAAAAGCTCTGGCAGAATAAACATTACAGATGGGAGCTCTGCTCAACCAAAGACCTCTACCAAATAACAAAACTCCATATACTCAAAAATTTCGTAAACAACAACAGAGGCGTGCTCGAGCTTCCAGGTGCTTCCATGGCGTTGCGTCTCCTCGGTCAGATTGTGCATGCAGTCTTCTCTACGCACGCAAGCTCGGAGTGTCTGGACTGACAAACTGCCTCACGGTCAGAATTTTCTGACTTTCCATTCATGGGGGGAAACGATGTTTCAACCACCTCCCCGGCCTTCATAACTGCTTCATCAGGATCGGGATCGGGACGGGCGAGAGTCAACTCTACACCTGGAGAAATTGGATAAAATGCATATGGTGGGTTTTTAAACCCCTTTTCTCGCATTTTCTCCGCCCAGGGGCCAAATCCTTAGGGAAAACACCCCCTTTACAAAGATATGTGCTAACACAACGCACTAGCGATCTGCGTGGCATCTCCTCCGTTCCAACTGTGTGTGGAGCATCTCCAGCTGACCATGATCCAAATAAATCCTCGGTCAAAGAAGCATCGATGTGATAATTTTATCTCTGAAACGCTTGATCCACAAATTTTGAGAGCGACCTGATGTATTCATACTGCCACATGGGATGGAGATAATCATGATCTCGCTATCTAGTAGGATCTCGTACATGGCCTTCCAAGTGTGAGTGGGATGCGAGGTCTGCTTAAGGGCGCCTTGACGTAGATTGTTGAGGACCGATTGCTGTGTGGACCAATTTCTCTTTAGATCACAAGAAACCACAAGCTGGAAAATAGCTTTTGTAGTAGGCTGGTCGCTTGGAACACAAATCCGTTCTCTCGTTTCCAGATCACTTCACTCATAACACAAATCACAGCAATTTGACAGAATGATTTCTCCCAAGAATTAAGTGATCTACCTATGCGTCCTTCTCTTCAGCTGGGACGTGGTCTTCAAAGCAACTATGAATTCTGGCATGGCATTCCTGCTTGCAGATGTGGCGCGTGGGCCTCTTTTTCACAGAACAAATCTGTTGTATCCGACACTTTGGAAGGAGAATTCTTTGCTAATTATTGTGGGAATAGTTGAGCAGGTGTTTGCGCGCAAATATCCCACATCAGGATTCGATAACAGAGATTTAAGCGCTATTGGCAAAGAAAGAGAGGTCGCCACTCAGAGGGTCACAACTGCCAATCGTTTGAGACCCTGAGAGGAGATCACACAAGCTACGGGCAAATCCGATAGGAAGAGCTGCAATACAATCAAAGAGAGAGTTCACAGGATGTGAGGGTTATGGCAGATTGCCCACTAAGACCATGATTTTAGTGGTCTATGGATTTGCAACAAGTGGTCTGCATGCTAAAAAAGACCCATAGCACCAACAGCTCAATCGAATTCACATAAACCAACAAAACTATTGATGTTCTGATCATTCAAAAATCACAGTCGCATAGTCACGCAGATCTATACTGGCACGATCTAAATGTACGAAGGAGACAACTCAACATCAACAGTCTCATTTACCCAATTAAAGTGAGCCCAGAAATGTCACACAGTCTCATCTGCCCAATTAAAGTGAGCCCAGAAATGTCACACACAGTAGATTAGATCCGTAATCCTACAATATGTCTCATAAAATGCGGAACGAGATTGTCGAAGCTAGCAAGTGAATGAAAGAATGATGACCTTATCTTGTTGTTGTAGCCCCAAATGGTTGTAGATTTGTTGGTGCAGGCAGTGTTACTATTTTCTCATGGTAGGGCAGCTTTATCACCATCACTATTGGCTCTTCAATGGTTTTCCATGGAACACTATCATGAAGAAGCTAACTCTTAAGACTAAAGGAGTTGGATAAGAAATAAAACACAGATAAGATTAGAGACACAAGATGATACAAATATATAATACATGAATGAAATCATTTCACAAACTAGATTTGTTCTCTAATCAACACCTCATCAAGAGATAAGATAAGGACGGGAGACATAAGATGATACAAATATATAATATATGAATGAAACCATCTCACAAACTAGATTTATTCTCTAATCAACACCTCATCAAGAGATAAAACAAGGACAAAAAAAAAGTAGTAAAGAGATAAGACAAGGACAAAGAAAAGTAGTATCTAGAACACACTTAGGACCTCTCATCAAGAAATAATAAGACAAGGAAGAGACAAAGTAGAATCTAGAACACAATTGGGATAAAAACTATATCCCATAATGTGAAATACAATAAGATGGTGTACTTCATGATCATATGGATCATATGGGGTATCACATTCTAACATCCATCACCTACAAATTGGGGCAAACCTTCCCATTGTCACCAAACTCTATCCTTGGGTCCCCCAATTCCCAAAACTCTACTCAACAGACAGATCTATATATGTGGAGTCACGTTGATGCAACCACACAACCAAAGTATGAGAAAAAGAGAGAATGTGTTCTTTAAAACTGTGGCTCCATTTGAAGTTTGTATTCTTCAAAAATATATATTAATAATATAAGTTTGTCACGAACTTGGAGACTAGAAATACTAAAATAGATTTTCAGCTTATTATAGACAAGCCTACAATAACTTTCCTCACACGAGAATGGCTAAAAGTAGCTAATGTCTGAAATAGACAATAATAATATAAGTTTGTATTCTTCAAAARTATATATTAATAATATAAGTTTGTCACGAACTTGGAGACTAGAAATACTAAAATAGATTTTCAGCTTATTATAGACAAGCCTACAATAACTTTCCTCACACGAGAATGGCTAAAAGTAGATAATGTCTGAAATAGACAATAAACTAAAGACACCAAACCCCCTACTGTCTCACCATTTCCTCCCTATACTGAGAAGAAATTGTCCCCAATTTCTACTTATCCAAGGGTACTCTCTTTCCAACAAAATATGTAATAGTATTTTGGTTTTGTGCAGTAGGGATCTTGGTATGGACTCATGCGTCTCATGATAATGTGGTCAGAAAATCCTCTCAGGCTGGAGCACTTGAACCAGGGGTGAACTGCTCTATCATGGTAAAGAGGCTCTGTTGAGCCCTCAACCAACCTCATACGTAAGTATGGATTCCCCTCAATTTTTAATGTATATTCTCTTGATCGCAAAGTCTTTGCAATTTTCCCCTTATGCCTTTGTGCTTTCATTTGCTTCTCTCTATTCATTCTTGCTTCTTTCCTCTGACCTTTAATTGGCTAACTGATATAGATTGGGATAGGAGTGTTGATCTTTCTAACGCTTAGTGTCAACTTGCAGTTTCTTTCGATTGACCTATTGAATGGTAAGTTACATTGGGATGATCACTGTGATCTTTTATCGAAAGGCTCTTCTCTGAAAGTCGTTGATGGGCTGATGGACTTCGTCATCAAGCCAATCGGCCTCTTTCATTCAAACTATCACGATGTTCTCATACAAGTCAGTGGGCCAAGCCCAATACTTCGAAGAAGTATGACTTTCAAATGATAAAAGCATTAGTGTAAAGGGGTATCGAAGCGCTTTGTTCGAAGGGTATTGCATAGCCAGCCTCATCAGCGGACACCCGGATGCCTAACCCTACTGTCATGTTAGCAGAAAGATTGGAGTGAGGGTCGGTCTCTGCACCGATCGACCCTTTTTGAGGAACTGCATTTCTCCTTCGAAGGTTTCGAGCTAATGGGTCGAACATCACCAATGTTGTACCGTCCTTGGCCACCCAGGCCGGGGACATCACATCAAAACTTCTCTGGTCATCATCTCTGATACCAATTTACCAGCAATTCAACTAAAATCGCTCAGGATACAATTAAAACATAAAACTACACTCTGCAATACACAGTTGCATACATATTCATAACAGAAATATACATGCAGCATACACAGCATAAACCCAGCATAAACCCATGAAAGCAATTGCATAATTATTACCGCAAAACATAATTTAACACACAATTGGCACTTATTTTTGAATAAAAGACACCAACTACGCACAGACCTTCCACGTTCCTCTCAGCCTTAGACCGCATTGTTCATAAATCTCAACAGTGGGTCACCCCCAAACTGAGGCTAAAATTCACTTGGGTAAAGGTTCCCAACCCGGTTAAAGTATCTCACTTAACAGGTAACTCAGTGACAGGTGACTCAATTACAGGAAAGTCCGTCACAGATGTCAATTCACACTAACAACCTACAATCTCTCATTCCCCACATGCCTATCCCACCCTAGGAAGTGTGCCCCTTCTCTACTCAACGGTCCTTCGGCTGCCCCACTTCCCTTCCAAGACTTCAGCAACAGGTCGGACAGGAAGTCTCAGAGCCTTGTCGTTGCAGTTTGGCACCTCGAGAAATAATTCCTAGCAATTCTTTCACCTAAAAAGAATGCAATGTCTCACGGGCCTAACAACCCACCTCTTCAGTCTAGCTCTCCAAGCTAATCACTGTACAAGTATCTGCGACAGTAACACTAGAATACAGGTCACAGTAACAGTCGAGTTCAATGACAGTAACAGTCGGCTACCGTTCCCTCAGTGTCCAAACTCTCTGGATGCATGTTCCCAACTTGACACTTGTCACATTGAGAAGTGCCTTCAGCCACTTGTCCCCTCCTTAGGACTTAGGATAAAATAATATATCCTTATTTTATACTTTTAAAAAATATTAATATAATATTCATTTTTGAGTTTAAGCCCCTTTAACCTAACCCCCTTAACCTTAACTCGTGGAGTTTAAGCCCCCATTCTCTTTTACGTGGTCGGTCTACCACAGTGATATATTTTCATTATATTTGTGTGTGATTATATTTACATTCTCAATACAGAAGTACTTTTGCATCCAGGCTCGCCAGCCTCAAAATACACAGATCACGCACTAAAACCAGTGCACACGAAACTTCTTGGATGTGTGTACTCTTCCTTCAGTGTGCCACCCTCTCACACTTACACAAGTACATTGACATATATACAAAAGGCTCTCTGGCCTCCAAAACCTGCGCACTAAGCCGGTGTGCGTTGAATCCTGGAATGCGCACCAACTTGGAAAGCTCTTTCTTTAATGCGCCATTTCTACGCACTTACACCGATGCATGTTGTAAACTTCAGTTGTTCCTCTTTTAGTGCCCAATCTCGCTCATTTGCAAAGGTGCGCACTATATACATTAAACTGCGTGCTATAATCCTTTTAGACTACGCGCACTCTTTTGATACAAGATTTCTTCAGCTCACCAACTTATATATAAAGTACAATTACATTTATATGGACAACTGGGGTTCGGCCCAGGGGTATTACAAATGCCCCGATCGGCAGCCTCGATAACATGCCAATGATAAGCCATCCATCGGTTTAGCTCTAATGATTGGAGGGTGTTAGTAACTAGCCAAATTAGTTGAATCCCCTCCTCATGCCAAATTGAGTTTCTTCATTCGAAAGGAAAATTACTCCAATGTCTCGAATACCCTGAAAATGTGGTTACGGGAACCATCCACCATTCGAATGTTTTAAGTGTTGGAATAATTCTTAGTTTAGAAGACTAGATTGGGTAGATTGGGTTGGTTGAAGATTTGTAGGAGTTGTTGAGATATTCTCTCAACCTCCATAGCTATGTTTGGGGTAAGTTGAATCTGAGTTCAACTATATATGTACGTATGTATGTGTGCAATAAGATAAGGTAATTGTGTGAATATTGTGTGCCTCTGTTCTCATGGATTTTAACATGGTATCAGAGCCTAGCTGGGCTTAATCCCTCACGGGAGTGCCCAGGAAGATGAAATAGTTTGGGAGACGATTTTGTAGATTAAGAATGTATTTATGAGACTGTATCTGGAGCTGTTCGCTGCTGCTAAGTGGAGAGGCTGCTATCTGCTGTCGAATGATTGCGCGGAGTGTTAGTTGGGTGCGTACAGGTGCTGAGTGCTGCTTACTCAGCTCATTGCGTAAAGTGTGTTGTCACTGTGTTCGCTGGATCTGTTTGCGCGATCCGAGGGTGCTCGTTGCTCGCTGCTGGAGTGTTGGCGCTGTGGTTGCTGCGTTGATTGCTGCAGCATCATTCTCACCTTATAAGGTGTATTGCTTATATTCATCGCCTAATCGCTTGGTATCCACACAAGCAAAGCTGCATAATCGCTGGAGTGCTGTCTAATTCGATTTATATATTCGATGTCCCTCTAATCATTGTGTGTGAGGGTGNAAGGATAGCCGAAAGCAAAAATCCGACAGATGGAGGCATGTTCATAGAATGCATCAATAATTGACATATTTTATCACGGAAGCCCCGATGAGCCGAGTTGTCAAATTGTCCATTGTACAAGTTCATGAATGATGGTCTGAAGCGTTTATGCTTTAAATGAGTTGAATGGTAAGCTCGAAGAAGAGGAAGAGAAAGAGCGCAGTCCGGAGGCATCAGAGTGGGTGTAGGAGCTGATGAAGGCCAGACAGACGAAAGTTAAAGTGTTGTAATTTTTTGTAATTGTGATTAAGTATTGTAATTTGTAAAGTAAGCATTAAGGGAGGGTGTTGGAATAATGCTTAGTTTAGAAGACTAGATTGGGTTGGTTGAAGATTTGTAGGAGCTGTTGAGATATTCTCTCAACCTCCATAGCTATGTTTGCGGTAAGTTGAATCTGAGTTCAACTATATATGTACGTATGTATGTGTGCAATATAATGATGTAATTGTGTGTGAATACTGTGTGCCTCTGCTCTCATGGATTTTAACACAATCCTCTGAAATGAAACGAGACATACATATTAGGATAAAACTTATAGATGGCTAGAAATATAGCAAACTAAATAAACAATAGAGTTAAAGTGAGTTGGGTTTGGAGGGGCCTGAACCAACAGGAGTCATGAGCCCTTTGCATTTGCTTGAGAGCCTTTGATTGGAATCTTCCTTTATGCTTATCGGATTGGAGCTGGTCCCATTTGAGTCAAATGGCTTCAAAGCTAGCCATACTCGTTGTAATATACTGTGCCTCTATTGAATTGAGTGCTGTAGAAGTTTTCTTCTTGTTGAACCATGTAATCATTGTTGATCCCAAGTTGAAGTAGCACCACGAGGTGCTTTTTCTGTCCACTGCACTTCTTGCCCAATCTGAGTCTGAATATCCTGCAGCTTCACTCCATCACCTCCAAGATACCTCAATCCATACTCCAATGTACCTCTCAAGTACTTGAGCACATGCTTTGCTGTTATCCAATGCACCTGCCTCGACTCACCATGAACTGACTCAAAGTGTTCACAACAAAACATATAATTGGCTTGGTGTTGACCAAAGACATCAAGGACCCTATCGGTTGCATGTATATCTTGGGATCCACCAACTCTAAATCTGACCTGACAACCTTATTCAGGTTGGTAACCATAGGTGTAGCCATTGGTATATAGTCCATCCTGAATTTCCTCAAGATCTCCACTGCATACTTCCCTTGACCAAGGAATATCTGTCCCTATATCTGCCATACTTCTAACCCCAAGAAATAATGCATCAAGCCAATGCCCTTCATTTCAAACTCTATAGCCAAATTTTCTTTGCACTCTGCTATAAGCTCCTATGTACTCGTGAGAAACAAATCATCCACGTACAACACCAAGATCACTGGATCATACCCAACAGTATGAAGTACAAGTTATGATCCACCTCACTCTTGGTAAAGTCCATACTCTGCGAGTATTCGTCAATCATGGAATACCATGCCCTGGGTGCCTATTTGAGTCCGTACAAGGCTTTCTTAAGCCTACACACATGAGACTCTCTACCATGTACTTCAAAGCCCCGAGGTTGCTCTATATATACTTTTTCCTCAGTGATCTCGTTTGGGAAAGTTGTCTTCACATCCATCTGGTGAATCCTTCACCTCATAACTGAAGCAATAGAAATAAAAACTCGAATAGAAGCATACTTGGCGACTAGAGAAAATGTCTCCTCGTAGTCCACTCCCTCTCTCTGGGAGAATCTTCTCGCCATGAACCTTACCTTGAATTTCTCGATGTTGCCATCTGTAACATGTTTGATCTTATAGAGCTACATGGAACTCACAACTAACTTCCCCTCCGGTCTCGACACTATGTCCCAAACATCATTCCTCATGATAGAGGTGTACTCCTCCACCATCGCATCCCACCAAACCTGTTGATATGCTACTTCCTCAAAACTAGAAGGCTCAACATCAATAATGCTACTCATAAGTGCCATATAGTTAGGAAAGTTCCTCAAAGGCCTGCTCTCCCTAACTACACTCCTGGGAGCCTCACCAACATCCCTAATGTATGCAATAGCCACCTGGGTCTCCTGACAGAACTGGAAGGGGATAACTGTTAATGTTTATGCCATTATTATAGTTCTTTTCATTTCAATAGATAAGAGCATAATAAGAACAAGATCACTGAGAAATACACATTCACAAGAGACACAACATTTATCCTGGGAAACCCTCTAGGGGAAGAAAACC
>SNQJ01S0002798.1:97904-134971 GCA_010110895.2 Picea sitchensis
AGAAGAAGGAAAGCACCCGAGCTAGCACACGAAACCCTAAGACAAGGTCAAATGCTCACTTTAGAGAAGCGATCCATCTTCTTGGGAATTTTCATTACTGTTTTTGGGTTAAGAATTTTCTAGATTATCCTTCTTGGAGAACGCCCTAGCCTAGGGAGGAAGGCACATGGTGGACTGGACCATATATTGATGGGATTCTTGTACAATAAGTGTAGCGCTCCACCAAATATAGGCATCCAAGGTATCCTTTGTTAACGTCAAAGCGTCTCATGTGGGAACGCCCTTCATTCGAGATGACTTACAGCACCTATTTTGAGGAAGGTACATACTAAAGGGACCTTATATGAAGAGCGCCCTCCCCCTTTTTCTTGAATATTGTTGTGATCTTTGAAGGAGGTTATTAAGTGGTCCCCTGTGGGAAGCGTCCTCCATGGGAATGTGACATGTGGCAGTTTTGTGTGGTTTAAGAGAGGAGTTTATGGCATATTTTTTCTGGAAGGGTATGGTCAAATACTTGTTTCGAGGAGCATTTTTGGAATAGCCTCTTTATAATTTTCTGCATGTTGAAGTTAATCCTTTTGGTTAGTTTGAGCATGTTTGTAACAGCTTTACTATGCCTTCTCTGCATTGTTTGAACCTTTTTGAATTGCACCTTGACTCCATTACCCATTGGATAGGCACTGGATAGGCACTAGTCTTGCACTTTATTTAGGGTTTTCCTCCTTGTTCCAAAGGACAGCCATACCCATTGGATAGGCATTAGTCTTGCACTTTACTTAGGGTTTCCCCCTTGTTCCAGAGGAAAGCCAGCCGAAAGAGAGAGGAAGGATTGTTGTGGTGACAATGGAAAACCTTTCTGAATTCCTCTAGAGTTGAAATCATGTTTTAATCATGTTTTAGAGCTTTATCACTTTCAGTACAGGTTTGGGAGGTAACAATCATGTGCACTCACCTCACCTATAAGTGAACTCACCTCACAATCATCCATGTCCCACCCATTAACTTTAGGACACAGGATTTAAAGTGAAAACCTTGAAAAATGACGAACACATTACACACAATAGTGTAAATACATAAAGAACAAGTAGGAACTACTCCATATTCTAATAGATATTGCCTTTGCAAGAAGAGATACGAACCATTATTACAAACGATTTTGGTTTGAACTCGAGGTGTCCATACTTTTCTAATGCAATGAATGAATGTTAGATCGTATACCTACATGGTTAGGTTGGCAGAAACAACCCAGCTTGACATTCATATGACCAATCCACAGTAGCCACATTGAAATTCTACAGCCTAAAGTAATATGTTTAGACATAATTGCAATGAATGTAAGTTCAGACACCTCACTGGATTTCCAAAGGACTATTAGTTGCTTCCATGGGGAACTGCTCGACCGTCCTATATGACAGGTGCCTTTTGACAAATCCAACTTTGTGACCAACTGTCTAATTTGAACAAACAATCGAACGTCCTCCTACTTTGTGAGACAAGAATAGATACCTATATAAATTACCTAATCCCTGACTCATCTGCGTGTACTCATAGGCTGCTGCCAATGTTGCTGACTGAGGTTGTGATAACAAATCTATGTAAATGTATAAATTGAATCCATGTGAATTTCAAAGTTAATGTTGAGACCGGCTAACACTATTAAGAAGATGAGGAAAAATACAATGGTATGAGTGAGAGCATGGAGTGAAAACAAGCTCTATGGGAAACGAGAAGGATAGGATCTTCATCTTGACAATTGGGCAAGAAAGGAAATTTTATTGCTGGTGATTTGGTGAGTCCAGATTAATATATCTGTATGGACAGGAGAAAATAGGAGAGAGCACAAGGGAAGAACCAAATGTGCCACTTGTGGACAAAAATACAACCTGATTGTTAAAATAAGAATTAAGAATCTTCATTGTGAATATTCAAAGCAATGCCTTCCAACTCTTTCACCAAATATCAAGATGGAATGCAAACTGAAGGAAAACCAACATCACAAAAAAGTTTTTCTCCTTGTTGGCAGATTAAATAATATAAATATGGCACATAGGATGATAGGACTCAAAATTTCAAGAAGTGGGGAATCAATGCTATTCAAAATTTCACCTCACTTACTTGAGATTTCCCTATGAGCTTTCAAGCCTCAGAATTGATCTGAAATATTAAATTACAGTGATAATATTCCACTTTCCTTCAATCCAATTTCATCCAGATATAATCCCTACGAACTTTCAGCTTTAGGACTGATATGAAATGTTTAAATTACAGCATTAATATTTCGCTATCCTTCAACCCAGTTTCACCCGGCAGCCCAAAGGGATATATACCATGTTACCTTATAGCATTAATATTTCACTATCCTTCAACCCAATTTCACCCGGCAGCCCAACGGAATATATACCATGTTACCTTACAGCATTAATATTTCACTATCCTACAACCCAATTTCACCCGGAAGCCCAAGGGAATATATAGCATGTTCCACATATATTGCATGGGGTTGTACATGTGGTTTTTGATCGCAGGAGTCTGATTTTTGAAAGTTGGTATCTTGATCCTAGCCTTCAAAAGGTTGGGACGTTGGTGAAGGCCGCTTAAAGCATGGGATGTGAAGTAGCTTATGTGGTGGGTCGTCATGGCTTGGTTCTTCGTCATGGTGGCATATCTTGGTCAATGGAGCTTTTGTTATGCACCTGGTTATGTTATTTTGAGCAAAGACAGGAAATATCACAGAAATTACCAATGGAACAACAGAATATAGAGAAAAACACACCAAAAATGGTACCTTTTATTGAAACGGGAGCAGTGTTCACTTGCCTCTTCGAGGGGGCAACCTCCAACAGAGTAGCGCTCTATTACAATAATTCTCAAGACATCCTTTCTCATACCTCCTACTCTTATTTATACTAATTCTATCTTCTAGAGAACATTTTAGAGGAAGATCTTTCTAGAAGCGGAAGCTTCTATTAGGTCTTCTCACATTGACTTGTTCACATTTATTTAACATGCCTTATTAACTAATGTCGGCCTTTATTACATGGAAAATATATCCTACTAACTAATGACCAACTAAGAGGGGTTAGGATCAGATCCTAGCATGCCCTCCCCCTTCAAAAGCAACCTTGTCCTCAAGGCTGAAGATGCCGAAACTATTGCAATATGGCAGTCGGTTCCCAAGTTGCATCCTTTGGAGACGTGTCCTTCCACTTGATCAACACTTCTTTGATAGTTATGCCACGCAAGTGACGCTTGCACATATTGAGGACTGATTCTAGTTGGAGCCAAAGGGAGCTTTCTTCAGGCATGATGGTTTGAACCCGACAATTTTGACCCACCACTTTCTTCAAACGAGAAACATGGAACACCGGATGTATTTTGGAGATAGATGGAAGTGTTAGCTTGTAGGCAACTAGACCAACACGTTTGATGATCTGATAGGGGCCATAAAATTTGGGTGCTAACTTGTGGTGGACATGTGCTTTGAGCGATGTTTGTTTGTAAGGTTGGAGTCGGAGAAACACCTGATCACCTTCTTGGAAAACCCTTTCGAAATGGTGTTGGTCAACCTATTGCTTGATACGATTTTGGTCCATGTGGAGGTTATCCTTCAAAGTCATGAGGGTAGCTACTCTACCTTGCAGCAACTTATCAATAGCCTGGACCTTTGATGTGCCTAGAAGATATGAAGTTACTGTAGGTGGTTGTTGGCCATACACCGTTTCATATGGTGTCATTTTGGTGGTTGTATGATAGGAAGTGTTGTACCACCATTCGACCAAATGTAACCATTGCACCCACCGATGTTGTTTGTCCGAAGCAAAACAACACAAGTAGGTTTCCAAACATTTATTGACAACTTCCATTTGGCCATCCGTCTGGGGGTGGTAGGTTGTGCTCATGTTTAGTTGCGTGCCCTATAATTTAAACAATTCTTGCCAAAATGTGTCGGTGAAGGTCAGGTCACAATCGAACACAATGGATATTGGCATGCTATGCAATTTGAAAATTTGATCAATGAAAACTTGCGCTACCATAGCTGGTGTAAAAGGGTGTGGTAAGGCACAAAAATGTGCATACTTGGAGAGGCGATCTACCATGACCATGATGATTGACTTGTTACCCGCTTTTCGGAATGGGTAACGATTGTATAGTTCCAGGGGTCTTGACAGTTTCACCTTTATTGCGTTGGCAGACATCACATTCGGTGACAAAGGTAAGGAAGTCTTTCTCCATGCCTTCCCAGAAAAAAGAACGGCGAGCACGAGCATATGTCTTTTGGAATCCTGAGTGACCCACTAGAGTAGATGAGTGCAACTCATTCAAGATCTGAGGCTTGAGGGTCGAAGACAGAGACAGAACCAAGCAATCCTTATACCCAAGGATATTGTCTTGCCAAGTGTAGCTTGGGGGAGGGTTAGGGTCCTCCTAAAGTTGTTGAATTACCTGTGATATGGTTGGGTGTGTTAGCCACTCTTGTCGCACTTCCTCAATCCAATTAGGAATAGTAACGATAATGCAAAGAGGGAGCCTTCATCCTCATATTGTCTGGATAAAGCATTAGCCACTACATTATCTTTTCCTTTTTTATATTTGATCTCATAATCATAGCCCAGCATTTTGGTCAACCACTTGTTCTGTTCTGGGGAGGCTAACCACTGCTCCAAGAAATATTTCAGACTATGGTGATCTGTTTTAATATGAAAACAACGTCCCAATAGATATGGTCGCCACATATGCACAGCATGGAAAATGGCCATCATTTCCTTTTCATATGTAGATTTGCCCAGATTGCAGCCACTCAAAGCCTGGCTAGTGAAAGCAAGAGGTCTACCACCTTGTGTGAGAAGTGTGCCAATACCAGTGCCAAAAGCATCCGATTCCACCACAAAAGTTTTGTTGAAGTCAGGCGCTGCTAAGACAGGGGCGTGCACATGGTCTGCTTTAACGTTGTGAAGGCCTGCTCTATTGCCTTTGTCCAATGAAATGCATTCTTCTTAAGAAGGTCCGTCAATGGCCTGGCAATTTTTCCATAATGGTGTACAAATTTCTGGTAATATTCTGTGAAGCCTAAGAAACCCTGGAGGTGCTTCAAAGTTGTGGGTCTCGGCCACTCTTGCATGGCTTGAATCCTTTTGGGGTCCACCCTTACCCCATCACGGCCCACAATGTGTCCCAAGTATTCTACCTCACTTGCTCCAAAAACACACTTTATCTTTTTGACAAACAATTGATTGTCCTGTAACAATTGAAGTACTTTGTCCACATGATGTAGATGGGCATTCCAAGTGCGACTGTAAATGAGGATGTCATCAAAGAAAATCAGAACAAATTGTCGAAGATAGGGCTTTAAGAGTTTATTCATGAGACTTTGGAAGGTAGATGGGGCATTGCAAAGGCCAAAAGGCATTATCAAGAATTCATAATGCCCTTCATGAGTTCTGAAAGTAGTCTTGGGATTGTCTATTTCGTTCATCCGAATCTAGTGATAGCCTGAGCAAAGATCTAGTTTGGTGAAAAAACAGGCACCCTGGAGTTCATCGAACAGATCATAAATGACAGGAATGGGAAACTTATCCTTAATGGTCAATTTATTAAGGGCGCGAAAATCTGGACACATGCGCCACAACCCTTCCTTTTTTAAGACCGTCACAACAGGGGATAAATATGGGCTTGTACTTGGGCAAATTACCCCTACCTCTAGTAATTCCTGTACTATTTTTTCTATTTCATTCTTTTGAGCAAATGGATACATGTATGGGACGTACATTGGGGGGTTGGTTGCTTGGGAGGAGAGGGATATGGTGATCATGCTCACCCCTGGAGCGGGGTAGGTCTGTGGGTGTCTCAAAGACCCTGTGGTGTTTATCCAAAACCAGTGGCAGATCGAGATGCACTGTTGGGGATGATTGATCCTGTACCTAGATGGCATTAAGTTGAGCAATCACACCATGGTGGCCTTTCTTCAGGAGTTTTTTCATCCGGTGAGAACTGGTAATTTTTGGGGAGCCAGCTTGTAGGCCTTTGAGAGTATAGGTGTGAGCATCTTAAGTAAAGCTCATATATAATTCTTGATAATCCATGGTAATTGGTCCCAAGGTGCGAAGCCATTCAACACCCAAGACAATATCACAGCCACCCATGGCAATGGAGAACATGTGAGTTTTCAGGTGATAATTGCCCATTTGGAGTTTGACATTCTCGCAACAGCCCCCACATTTCATTGTACCACCATTAGTGATGAAAATTTGAAAATTAGAAATTGGTCTGACAAAGCAATTGACCTCCTCAGCTATCCTACAATGAATAAAATTATGGGTGCTACCACTATCAATCAACACCACTACCGGCTTATGTTTGATGTAGCCCTTGATTTTTGATGTCTGTGGAGCAAAAATACCCACGAGGACATGGAGGAAGATGATAGATTCCTCTAGTTCCACTGGAGGTGGGACTAGATTTGAGATGGGGACAGTTGGTTGTGTGTCCTCTGTGTCAGTGGCCTCATCTGATTATGTCCTCGGAGAATGTGGAAGTTGGAGCATCAATTTGGAAGAACTTTTGTTCACAGCATTTATGGCCTGACGAATACTTTTTATCATAGTAATAGCAAAGTCCTTGCTTCCGACGTTCAACGATTTCTACCGAAGATACCTTTTGGACCTTCAAAGTTTGTGTCGGAGCAGAGGTAACCCCTAGACGAGGGCAGTTAGTAACAATAGAACGAAGGGGTTGGGCTTGCATAATGGTCTCAGCTTCCAGAGCTAATGTGCATGCCTGCAACCAAGTAGCCTGATGGTGCATGCAAACATGAGCCCAAATGGCATCCTTTAAGCCACTGAGAAAACACGAGCTAGATAAAACTCATCAGATAAGCCCTCAGTTTTGATAGCCAACTGTTCAAATGCAGAGATGAAATCTGCTATTGGCCCTATTTGTCGCAGCTTGGTGAGCCATCCCAAAAAATGAGATTCCCTATCAAAACGAACACAAACTGCTTTGGTGAACATGGTCCAAGTAGGTAGTCCTGGAGAACATTTCTTATGCCATTGCCACCATTGTCATCGTTCTTGATCCAAGTACAGAACTCCCACATGGACTTTAGTGTCATTGTCCCGTATATCATGGAGGGAGAAGTATTGTTCCATTTGAAATACCCATCCGGCCAGGTTTGAGCCATCAAATTTATGCATCTCAACTTTGGGCACCCTATTCCAGGAGTGGGAAAGATGAGGGTTCTCATAATGGGAAGAATGAGAAGTGTGATGGTGGGACTTCGGTTACAGACCCTGGTGGTGCGTCAGAAAGTCTTGAAATTGGTTGGAGAGGGTGTTCAGACTCTAGCATAGTCCTCTTGAAATTGGTTGGAGAGGGTGTTCAGGCCCTGGGTTAGCTCCTCAGACAGTTTGGTTACCTTAGTGTCCAATTCGTCCAGTGTTTGAGCGCAGGTGGTAGGGGCCATTGTGGAGGCCTAGGTAGAGTAATCAATGTTGCACAAAGTGGGAGCGTGGGAAGCGTCATTTTCCAAAAATCCTCGGAAGCGAAGCGTCCTGGAAGCGTCTGTTATATATATATATATATATATATATATTCAAAAAAACATGCAGAAAGACAAGTTAGCTACAGAATATATGAAAACATGCATATTTGTACATCAATATAGATAAAAATGGCATCCATAGTACATCAATGATTAATCATTCGAGCATCAACCATCTAGATTCTAGCAATTATAAACTTACAAACCAACATACAATTTTTTAAGCCATATTGATATAATAGAAAGCAGACCATAAACTTATGAAATTAATTCAAATATCCAATAACTATCAGCAATAACATGAGTCATGACCAATTAATTACGTTTACAAAATAGGCCATCTACACTGAAGTATGAAGACCGAAAGGTCCAAAACAATAAAGTTTAAACTAAGCTAGTTGCTAATTATGTTGTCACACTCCTCATCCGAGATCAATTTTTCTAATGCTTTCATATAACCAGCTTGAACCTTTTGATCTTGGTGTGGTCTTTTCTTGGACCCACCACTAGGTGTTGGTGATGAAAGCCATGATACATGATAGTATTTAGGTGTTAACACATATGCTAAGGCATGTAGTGGAATATTTAGCATTTCCCACCGTTTTTCCACCTCTACATGAATATGATTATAGAGGTTGACATCTCTAGGCTCAACAATGTCTTTAATCTACCCTAGCATGCTATCCATTTGCTCATACAACTTCCAAATGATTGGTCGATTTGAATTTGCAAACTTGATCATGTGATAAATTGGCTTGGTGAATTGCAAAACATACTGAGTCTGGGAAGCGTACGGAAGCGCTCAGGAAGCATCCTTGGAAGTGTACGGAGCGCCCTTGGAAGCGTGCTTCAAAATTCTGAAGCGCACTTCGAAGCGTCGAGCTTCGAAAAGACCAGGAAGCATCCAAATTTGCTATTAAGCGTGCTTCTGATGAAGCTTCCTGGACGCACCCACTTGGATCGAGCTTCGGGGCTTCGAAGCGTGGGGGGGAAGCTTCCTGCAACACAGAGAGTAATACCTCAGTGATCAACACAAGATATGGAGTCCGTTGGGCTTCATAGCAAACAAGGGTGTCGGGAGAGGAATCTAGTCCATAGAAAATGATAAGTACCACTATGATCAGGACGAAGAGAGGAATCCAATGGAATAGGTCTCAAATAAGGGTGCCAAGAAGGGGTCGGGTCCACAAAAAAAAACTTAAAAATGAAGGGTACCACTGTGATCAGGACGAAGAGAGAAATCCAATGGGATAGGTCTCAAATAAGTGTGTGGGTGTGACCACTACTGTTTTTTATACTCCGATCTGAATACTTATGCAGCTTCGGAATGCCCAAATTCTTAACCGTAAAAAATGTGTAGTCAATTCGCAACCAGAATGTAGGAGGAAATGTTGTGCGGCCAGAAAATCTTGTTTGTACCTTCTTTGGTATGTTCCCCCCTGGTTAGGTTTGTAGGGTTCCTATGGACAAGCGTTTTCCCTGTGTTATAGCTCTTTGATATACGTGTGAGGTTGAACAGTAATACTCGGCCCAATATCTCAGGGCACCAACTAAGGAGGCTCGACCGTACCCTTAGTTGTACTACTCGATTACCCAAGTACTAGAGAGTATCTTCCCGAGTGATGTTTTCGGTGGCACTATAGCTGTAAGGTGGCCGATCGGTTGATCTATGGAGAGTTTCAGGATACCTAGGCCAGTCTATATACAAGTGTTGTCTAATACGCTACCACTCGAAGGGGTACCAACAAGGGTTACAAGGGTGTCGAACAATGTGAACTTAAAAACCTCTTGTATTCCCTGTGTGCATGCTTCCCCGACCATGGATTTATGCGTTGAACGATAGATCACTGTAGCTTAAATACATTGGAATACGTCTCTACCTTGAAAAAAAATTAACCCACAATTCCTACCCAAGAAAGAGCTTTGATACCACTTGTTATGCACCTGGTTATGTTATTTTGAGCAGAGACAGGAAATATCATAGAAATTACGAATGGAACAACAGAATATAGAGAAGAGCACACCAAAAATGATATCTTTTATTGAAACAGGAGCAGTGTTCACTTGTCTCTTCAAGGGGGCAACCTCCAGTAGAGCAACCCTCTATTACAATAATTCTCAAGACATCCTTTCTCATGCCTCCTACTCTTATTTATACTAATTCTATCTTCTAGAGAACATTCTAGAGGAAGATCTTTCTAGAAGCGAAAACTTATATCAAGTCTTCTTACATTGACTTGTTCACATTTATTTAATAGGCCTTATTAACTAATGTCGACCTTTATTACATGGAAAATATATCCTACTAACTAATGACCAACTAAGAGGAGCTAGGATCGGATCCTAACAGCTTCAGGGTTTAGAAGTTTATGGTTATGATGCTTCGGTTGTTATGAGATGCTCCTTGATCCCATGGTATATTTTCGAGGATGTTGTTGTGGCTTCCCTTAGACTCCTTTTGCTTTGACCTTGGTTTATGGTGGGTGTGCTAGCGATATCAACTTCTATTTCCATGGTACAAAACTTTATATAATGCACTCCATCGACACATATGTAAGAGCAAAATATAATTATTATGTGTGCTAATGGACCATCTCCTATTCATCCATTAATTTTATAAGGATCCCTTGTCCCACAAACAAGAACGTCTCATATACCAATTTGATATCTAGTTTGAATGTGACCTTAAAAGTAGATAATTATATCATTATTATTAACTGCTTCTTCTTATTAACCCCTTCACTTTATACTATATTATTATTATTAACCACTTCTTCTTATTAACCCCTTCACTTTATACTATACTTTATAGTATAGTAAGGGATGATGTAATAAAAAGGTTTTTTTAAGTTATTAATTTTTTTAACATATTAAGTGAATTGCCATACTTTATTTTCCCATATGCATAAAAGGGGGTGCTTTATTGTAAAAAATTAGGCATAAAAGGGGTTCGTGAGCCAAACTTCCCATGGAGCCGTCCCCCTCAAACTCATAATTTCCACTATATGACTTTCCCCATGTGCATAAAGTTGGCACACATGTTCATATTTATTATTATTCTAATATTTGTGGATGGGCTGCCCCACTTCATCATATGCCTTGGTAGGCATAGAATGAAAGGGGCGCACTTGATAATAAGTTATAGTCTAGCGGTGGATCAATTTGTGTACGGATTGGAGGGGTCGCTTCCATTCACCAGCCAGCATGGCACATCAAACTTTAATTTTATTATGGATTGCTTCCTCAAATGAATGACTCGCTAGAAGATTTGGTTGTCTGGAGCTTCTCATTGAACGAGTTGACCAGCAGCGTATATATATGTCTAAATTGGTTCGTCGTCCCTCATGCCATAGTCCAAGTCAGCCGTTGAAAATATGTATGGAGCTGCCATTGCCATCTGCTGCGGCCTTGGGTCAATTAATGTATGGTTTGATGGGGCGGCATTCACATTTCAAGCCGACCATATCAAAAATTTATTGTGCTAAGTCGTATGATATGTTTCAGCGGAAGTTTCATTCAGCCGCCTAGCATTACGAGACTTAGAGATAGCCACTCATAAGTTGTTTTTCAAGTATTATGGAAATGGTTAAAACAATGCAGCCGTGGACCCTCGAGTCCCTTCATGAGGATATCTTCTCCATGTGATATATTAATGGGTCCGCCTTCACATTTTTTTTATGAACCACCAACCTATGGAGCCGCCAATGTGACTTGGACGTGGTACTTCAGCAGCCGTGGGTCTTTTCTCAGGCGATTGCATAAGACATGGGGGTGAACCGTGGATTCTCATTCAGCAGGGGTGCTGTACTCGGACACTTCTTTGATGGTGGGATTTGCAAGGTGCTTTTAATATTTTGTGTATCAAAGTCATCTACACTTCCAATACTTTCTATAATAAAGGAATTATTATTTCTTTTTATGTAAGAGGTGAGCTAGAAACTTTATTTAAAGTGCAGCTCTCTCACTTCTTAGGGCATGGTTAGATTTGGGAGAACTCCCTCCTTTGGAGTTTAATGACAGATTTCTTGGAGCAATTTCTTGTGGTGAGGATGTTTGTATACATTTCATGGATTTTCCCTTTGTTGCAGAAGTAGCTATGCATATATTTCAGGAGTTAGAAGTTGGTGTAATTCTCCCATCTTCTCTATGTTATCATTACTTTTCTTATGAATACATTTCATTCTTTGTTCATGGATTGAAGTTTCTCATACATTGTTCTTGATAGCAGTAGTATCCTGAAGAATTGGTGTTGTCTACATATGTAATACTCTTGGCCATATATCTGCAATACAGGGCAGCAAGGAAAGAGTATCATGGGCTTGTACATTTCAGCCATATCACCTCTTTCTCATCTTTAGAACAGCCTTCCATTTGTGCCTTTGTTGTGACTCCATTCACCCAGTAGACTAGGCACTAATCTCCAACCCTACCATCCACTTTATTTCTACAACTTCTATAACCCTATTTTGTTGGAAATAACTCTTCACATCACCTTGCACTCCATAGCTTTAGTCTCCAACAATCCTATTTAGGGAAGCCTCCTTTGAGTCAGAGGAGAGTTGGCCTGAAGAGCGGAGGGGAATTGGTGAGGTGACAGTGGCCAACCCCCTAGTTACCCAAATCTATCATCCAAGTGTTTGACACTTTTACATATCGATGATAACAAATTTTGTGGTAACATACCACATAAGTGTACTTCAATACCACAATACTACAGCTCTTAAGGCACACTTTTCTCGGCATATAACAGATCTGAATTATCTTATTACAGCAAATTATAACAGTGGCAAATCTGCTCTTTTATCTTCAAGATGTGTTAAAATCACCTTAACCAATTCAACTATATGTTATGTCAAATCAGCATGAAAGAAAGTGTTCAAATCTACTCAATCAAGAAAATAATATAAGTTGAAAATCAAATTTGCAAGTACACAAAATTTGGACAACAAGAAACTTCATACATATATAAAAGATGAAGTTCAAGTACATACCACAGCTTTATCACATCACTAGTACAAGTCAAGCTCTCCAAACCCTAACTAGGGAAACCATAGGAAAACCCTAGCTACCAACTCCTCCTAACTAGGAATCACTCCCAACCAAAGTTAATCACTCCACCAAAGATCTTCAACAAGCTAGCATCAACATTGGCATGTCCTCCTTGGCACATATGCCAAGCTTGTAACACACAAGGTCTCCACACTAGCGCTCTTGTCTTCCTTAGGGTTTAGAAACCCTAGCCATGTTGCATCACCCAAATACATGGCAATACAACTCTAGGGCTAGCCTCCAAGTCTACATGTCCATCCTAGGGTTTGAATCCTCAAACCCTAGGTCTTCAACTCTTGCATCAACACAAACACTAAGGCCTCCATGGAACATCAAGAATACAATAATCAACTCTTCTTCCAAGCAAGTCATCACACCAAGCTCAAGACTCATCAAACTAGGCTCTCCAGGATCTTTCCCTAACCTTCATGTATCTCACAAGAATAAGGCTACAAAATCGTGCAAGTTGTTAGCTCCACTCTCTATGTCTTCTACTAAGGTAGAAGCCCTGGCACTACAACAAGAGCTACAAGACAAACCATCATCACCTCCAACATCATGTTTGTCTCTAGGGTTTACTCGCATACCACAAAACCTAGCATCTCCCAAGAGAAAACCCAACATCTCTCCAGGGACAACCAAGATGTCTCTCTCTCTCTTTTCTTATCATCCCCTAGGGTTTCCTCATGAACCCTAGCATCTTGATCCCTATAAGATGTCTTCAAAAATATTACAAAGAATCAAGTACTATGATGATAATAATTATGACAAGAGCTCTCTCCTCCCTTTTATATGTAATAAGTGAGGGAGGCTAACATAAAATAAGGACATAAGTCCATAAAAGTAACCAACAAAGAAACCGCACATGGAGCGCTTTACAATACAAGAATGTAAATGTGTCAAACTAGGGTTAATCCAACCCTCGAGGTGAAACGCCCTCCAAGCATGCTCCTCCTTGGGCTCAATGCCCCTCCTCCAAGATAATGCACTCTCCAACAAGTTGTTAGTCTAACACTCCCTCTTTCATGGTGGTCTATTATCCAAGTGTCCTCATGCAATGCATTCTAACTCTAAAGTGTGAAGTGAGTTCCACCTAGGTAAAAAGTGAAGATATGCTTGTAAGAAACAAATTGCATTGGTGAAATTATGGAAATGTTACGGACTATGAATGAAACTAGGAAAACACTAGGCAAGTACACCACCATGCAAAAGGACATTCGCAACTAAGACATGAACTAACCATGCAACACAAAGTGAAAGAAGTGGCTAGAACATGACTAGGTGATTATGCACAACTAAAGTTACTTCTACCAAAATCCCAACCTTTGGAAGGCTAGAATCATCATGCCACCCTGCAAAAATCTAAATCATATGATCAAAATCACATGTGCAATCCTCATGTGATAGTGTAACAGGCATGAACAACAAATATTGGAATCTACTCAATCAAGAAGATAACATAAGTTGCAAATGAACTCTGCAACTATACAAAATTTGTACATCTAGAAACATCATATATCACTCCCAACCAAAGCTAGTCACTCCACCAAATCCCTTAACAAGCTAGCATCAACACCAGTATGTCCTCCTTGGCACATACACCAAGCTAGTATCACACAAGATATGCACACTGGCGCTCTTGTCTTCTTTAGGGTTTACAAACCCTACCCATGTTGCATCAGACAAGTACATGGCAAGGGAACTCTAGCGCTATCCTCCAAGTCTACATGTCCATCCTAGGGTTTGAATCATCGAACCCTAGGTCTTCAACTCTTGCATCAACACATGACTCAAACCCTAGGTCTTCAACTCTTGCATCAACACATACATCAATAAATAGACCTTCGTGGAACATCAAGAATACAATAACCAAGTCTTCGTCCAAACAAGGCATCACACCAAGCTCAAGACTCATCAAGCTAAGCTCTCCATGATCTTGCCCTAGCCTCCATGCATCCCACAAGAACAAGGCTACAACATCATGCAAGGCATTAGCTCCATTCGCCATGTCTTCTACTACGGTAGAATCCCTAGCGTTACAGCAAGAGCTATAAGGCAATCTATCATCACCTCCAACATCATGTTTTTCTCTAGGGTTACTTGCATAGCACAAACCTTGGCATCTTACAAGAGAAAACCCTAATATCACACGAGCAATCTATCCAAGAACAACTAAGATGTCTCTCTCTCTTCTTGTCTTCTCCTATTGTTTCCTCGTGAACCCTAGCGTCTTGCTCCCGACAAGGCGTCTTCAAAACTATTACAAAGAATAGAGTACTATGATGATAATAATTATGACACAAGTGCTCTCTCCTCCCTATATATATACAATAGGTGAGGGAGGCCAACATAAAATAAGGACATAAATCCATAAAAGTAGCCAACAAGACAACCCCACGTGTAGTGCTTTACAATATAAGGATGTACATGTGTCAAACTAGGGTTTATCCAACCCCTAAGATGAAACACCCTCCAAGCATGCCCCTCCTTGGGCTCAACACCCCTCCTCCAAATGGTGCACTCCACAAGTTGTTAGTCCACTGCTCCCTCTTCCACAATGGTTTGCTATCCAAGTGTTCCTCCTCTAACTATGTTCCACATGTCCTCTCATGTTCTCAAGTGCACCAATGTGGTTTCCATTCTCCAATGCTCCTCTTCAACTCCTCTTCAACATGTGTCTGAATCCACAACCAACCTCCATGAAGTATGCTCCTCAACCCAAGCATCCTCAAGTCAAGTGCCCAACCTTCAAGTTGTATATCACTTGGTCCCAAGCTCCTAGGGCTAAGTGCCCTCCTCCAATTGCCTAGCACTCCACCTCCTAGGTAGGTTCCACTCTTAATCGAGCAACTAACTCCCCCATTGTGTGAACCCAATGGGTTAGTCATCAAGCTAATTAAGGTAATGTAACAACCTCCTAGGTAAGGGCATCATGCCGACACTCCGACCAAGGTCAATCATCCACCCAAACTAAGCCATCCATATGTCCATGAAGCATCATCGAGGGGCTAGAAGACCTAGCACTCTCCTAGCATGTGAGAACACTTTAGGAGTAACCCCAAAAGCTAATAGAAAGAACAAAAAAGATGTTATTGTTTATGTAGATTAAAACAGATGGCTAGCATTAAACATTTGGAAGAAGAGAATAACAATACTTTGCAACAAAGTAGAGACTGAGAAAATGAGCAAAACTTTTGGCCCTTTGAACAAATAATATCATAAAAATCTCCAAGAGGGGCAAAAGAACCAAAAATGAGCATCTAAATATTATCATTATCTATAGAAATAATAGGAATCTTGCTAAAAGAATCGCTTTCCGAACAATCCAGTCTAAAATAAATAAATAGAAGACAAACAAGGGAAGAACCTATAGATAGAAATGACCTAATTGTTCAAGTAAGAATCTTCACTGTGAGAAAAGCATGCTAGTTCCAACTGGAAAGCTCATGAAGATAATAGGAGAGAGATGTAAGAGATAGCTAGAAAACTAGTGGATTATTCTTTAGATTCGCTAGAGGGAGAAGAAATCTTTTGCACAAAGGGAATATTGATGAAGGAAAGAACAAGGGACGAAGAAAAGCTTAAGGTAATCAAGGGTCCCATTGTTGGTTTCAAATTAGCAAAAGTAGAATGTTCAAGGATTATAGTCTTTAGGAGAGACTCAAATGGCACAAAGCCAAGCCCTGGTGCAAAATACCATGGTAGAGTTCATCCTTTGGACCAAGGGGGATCAAAAAGTTGTTCAATCTATAGGAAGAAGGGCTTGTAGGTGGATGGTACAACTCTAGTAGGAGAATTTAATGTGAATTCTAACAAATTCGATCGCCAAGATCCATGCCTTCCTGAAGCAAGGAATGATGGCACAAGGAAATCACGAAAAGGCAGTGATGTGCTTATCCTGAGGTTCCCCGAACAATCAAGACCCTCCTCCCTCTCAAACTCGAACCATATTCCTCTGGTGGAAAATCCTTTGGCATTTTCGAACCCTAACCAAGGGGTTTGCTCTAACACATGGGAAGTGAAAGAATGTTGGAATACGCCTATGAATAAATTGGATGGAAAGAATACCAAGGAAGTGAAGACCTCGAGGGATTGTAACAATAAGAAAACTGTGAAGAGAACAAGGAAGTTAAAATGTGTTAACCTCCATGAAGATAGAATCAAGATGGTACTTTGAGAAGATATAGCAGTGCAACAAATTCTAGAAATACAAGAATTGGTGTTGGTTAGAAAATTTTAAGGTCAAGCCATCTTAGAACACTCATTTGGGCCTTGGATATCCAAGGTATGGAATGCGATAACAGGTTACTCTCTAGAGTTTTCAATCCTAGCTCATGGTTGGCTTTCTTTCTCTTTTAAAAAGCAAATGTAGGTAGAATTAATAATGGAGTATGACTCTAGGGAAACTCCCTCTAGACATTGAAGGCTTGGTCACCTAGCTTGAACCCCAAACAAGATAATGAAAACAACCAACCCCTATAAAATTGCCAATGTTGCCCCTGGAGTTATGAAATGAGCAAACGATTAAAGCCCTAAGAGTAGCCCTTGGCACCTTTAAGGCTATTAATGAAAGAAGTCTATTAAGAAGCATGAAAACAGTCACCTAAGTTTGTGTTGAAATAATTTTAAATGAAGGTCGTCTAGATAGTATTGAAATCGTCACCCGCAAATGGGAATATCTTCAAACCCTGGACTACATCAGGGTTCCATTTAGATGTGCCTTGCACTACTTATACAACCATTTACAGGATTCATGCCCACCTATATGGGAAACAGGTCATGCGTATGAGGAGAAAGAGAGTGAGCCAATTCTTTCTAGTCACATGGATGTCAAGGATCATGGGCAGAAGCAAGTTCGAGAAGGTATGGAGAGACCACTAGTGGATGATTGGAGTATGGTCATAAATCTAAGGGACGCTATGAACACAAATCAACTCATCGATGCACCTAACCTAAAGTCTAAAGAAGACTTCATTTGTAAGATGCTTACTCAATCCTTCGATACCCTTTCCATCCAGTTTTACAAATCTTTGAATTTTCAAAAGGGGGATGATATGGAGAACTCCTAAAACTTTTACTAAATAGGAGGATACTTTGGCCCTCCTCCTCTGCCAATAAGTCTGAAGAAATGGAGGTCTCCTAGAGTCTTTTATTAGATAAGAGGATTCCTCTGCCCTCCCCCTCTAGCCATAAGCCTAAAGATATCCTTCAGAGTTTTGATGCCCCCATAGCCTCAAATCCCCTCAAAAAACCCTTAGTGACTAATATGAAAACTTCTCCCAAAGCTCACCAACAAGGTATGCACAATAAGTAAAAGCAATACCACCTCAAGTCAGCCAACCCATTAGAAAGAGAATGTGGGGGTTCAAGGGTTTCAGGGGGTTTAGGGATGGATTCCAACCATGTCTCAAGCCACCCATCTACTAGAAGGAAATCCATTTTGTCAATTGCTCAAGAGAAAATAAGAGAGAAATCTACAAGGGGAAGCAAACAACCGTTTTCATGGCTCTTAAAGAAAGAGCGGGCCCCTCCAATATTTCAAGATGATGATCATGTCCTTAAATATCAAAAGATTAAGCTAGCCCCATAAAAAATGAGCCCTAGAAAGAATAGTTAGGATCCACAAACCAAATATCCTATTCATTCAAGAAACCATGATGGAAGGGGAGAAAACAAAGTCTTGTTTGTCTACTTTTCTAAAAGGATTGGTATGCTATTGCTTTTAACTCGATACGTAAATCAGGAGGGGTGGCTACAGCTTGGGATCAGTCCTTCACTCTCCAAAACTCATATATGCTAAACTCTAGGATATGGACAAAATCAGTGTCACTAGAACTAGGTTTGACCTTTTCAACGTTTAATTTATATGGTCCTTATGTTGATAGACAAGTTTTTCAGGAACGTTTCCCTTTGACCTTCAAACTGTCAGAAGTGAACATGTCATAATTGGAAGGGATACGAATTTCATGTTAAAGCAATGCGAAGTGTGGGGGGAATCCAGTCGGATGGACCCCTTGGCAGGGTTTCTATTGGATAAATTGGTGGAGTCAAGACTTTGTGATAATGACCCCATTGCGTTAATCCCTACATGGGGAAGAACATGGAGGGAAGGGGTATCCAAGAGAATTGGCAGGTTTTGTTTTAATCAAAAGCAATGATGGAAAAAGTGGAAAAGTCATGAAATTGGATTGGGGGTAGGGACATCTCTGACCATTTTCCACTCTTTCTTCAATTAGGAAAAGACGAATAGAAACCTCCAAAGCCTTTCAAATTCAACTCTCAATGGCTACAAGATAAGGAATTCTCAAATTTAGGGAAGAACCAGTGGACGAAATATGATCCTTAGGGGGAAGGATCAGCCATGTTCCAATTCTTTTCAAATATCCAAAGGGTTAAGAGCGCCAATATGGAGTGGTCAAAAGCTAAGTACAATACCTCACGAAAATATATTAATGAAGTGGAAGAAAACATAGAGGAGTTGTTTGGCAAGGTCCCACATGGTATATTCAATGAGGAAGAGAAAAAAAAATTAAATAACCTTGAAGAAAAAAGAGAAATTTGTTGAAATGGGGGAGGCGAGAAGGAGATTGAAGAGAAAAGCAATTTGGTCATCTCAAGGGGATTAAAACACTAAATTTTCCAAAACTATGCAAAGGGGAGAAAAATGAAAAATACAATCTGGGAGATGCCAAAGCCACATGGAAGCAAAGCCTCGTCTTTCAAGGAAATAGCAGATCTAGGGGTTAATTTCTTTAGACAGCTATACAAAGATCCCGAAAGATCCATTATTGCAGAAGTGATAAAACATTCGCTGAGTTCTTCCCTAGATTTATAAATCAAGAAGAAAACGAAGAATTGGAGTTAACAGCAATAGTTTTCTCCTTTCAAAAGGATAAAATCCCAAGCCCCGATGGGTGGTTGATTGTTTTTTATCAAGGTTTTTAAGAATGGCTAGAAAATGACATACTTATTGTGGCAGAGGAATCAAGAAGATTTGGTCAAGAGTTGGGAGCTCTAAATGCTCTACCTTCTTAGCACAAATTTCAAAAAAGAATATGTTATGTACTTAATAAATTTGAAAATACAATATAAAAGAGAAATCCTTAACTTCAGAAAATAAACCAAATCATTCGCACAAAATGAACACAAGAATTGTAGATAAAACCCTTGAGGCAGGGTAACACCATATATTATTCCTTAAGGAAGGAATGCACTCATCAAGCAATGCTTAATACAATTATAACATTCTTCACCATACATCCATTACATTGATTAACTTATTTATAGTACTATCTACCTTCTAGGAACATTCTAGTAGGTGGAACCTTCTAGTAAGCTTCTTACATTTATTGCTTTCACACTACTACATGGGCCTTCTTTACTAGTAATGACCTCCATACATAGCAATACATAGCCACCTAACTATTTTTATTTCCGTTGGGGACCTCCCTAGGTACCCCATACTACCTACCCCTTTAGGTATACTACATTCCATCCCCCTTTGGGACAGCAAGGTGTGCTTCAAACTGAAGGTCACAGGGAAGAAGGGGATCCTTCTTCTGTGCTGTAAAACATCAACTTCCAGACTGCTTATAACAGCTATCTTTACTGGTAATTTTCAAATGCAATAGTGAGAAGAAGAACGACGATGGGGCAGCTGAAACTGAATGAAAATCTGGTTTATTTCTCTTTATGGATGTTGGTTTCTGGGGCTACAGCCCTCAAATTTTAATGTAATCTTGTAATAGAGAGTAATAGGTCCATACATGGTTTGTTTTTGAAGCTATGCTTTAAGCAGGCATAGGAGTAGTATGGACTGTTTATAGTTTGTCTGTCATGTTTATGGTGTCTTGACTCCTTCAGAGTGTGACTTTTTCTTTTTCTCTTCTGTTCTGAATATTCAGAGCAATGTCTTCCAACTCTTCAACCAAACATCGGGATGGAATGCAAACTGAAGAGGGAAAACCAACATCACTAAAAAGACTCTCCTTGCTGGAAGACTAAATAATATAAATATGAAACAAGAACTCACAAATAAATAAATAAAAAGATGCTACTGTTTCTGTAGATCAAAATAAACAGATAGTTAGAATTAAAGTTTTGTAAAGACAAAAGAATAACAGCATTTCTGCAACAAAGAAGAAACAGAGGATATGAGTGGAAAAGTCTGGCCCATTGAACTGATAATATCATAGAAATTTTTCTATTTGATTGGGCTCGGCTGTTTGAGAGGAGGAACTGTTATCCTTAAGGCTGGAGGGTGGGGTGAGAGAAGTTATGTAAAAATAAAAAGTAATACCATGAAATTATCCAAGAGGGGCAAAAGAGTAAAAAATGAGCATCTGAATATTATCATTATCTATAAAAATAAGACGAATCTTGGCAAAAGAATTGCTTGCCAAACAATCTGGTCTTAAACAAATGAAAAGAAGACAATAAATGGGTATCTGGCATTCTTAAAAGTAAGTCATACAAATATCTGTTGGTTTTTATACCTTGTGTTCATAAGGCTCACATATGAGAATTGTACCGCACAAAGTAGATAGATGAGCCACACAGAAAGCATCAAATGAGAACAACTTTTACATCTAAAACTAACTAGAACTGTAAAAGACTTTAAAGCTTTTAGTGTTGATTGGAAGAATAGGTCAGTAATGTATTGCGATTAGATGATGTCTAGAAAGGACTGTGGTAGAACGAAAAAAGAGGATATCTTCACCTGATAGAGTAAATGGAAGTTTTATTTTTTGCTACTTATAGATCTTCATGTTTTCCTACCCTTTAGCATATCCAACCCACTACGGAATGTTCTCTCCCAAAACATTGACAACAGGCTAAAACGTTAGAATTAGTTCAGCCAATTCAAAATGATCCTCTGGTTTGATCCCAAATAGTACTTGGAGTCATTCATTTGCAGTTTTCTTGATTATTGAAATGTGTCCGAATCCAGAGCCTACTGAAAGAAACTGGAGAGATGTAGCGTAGGGTACCAAGACATGTTGAGAAGAAAAGCATTGATATGATAGGGATAAGGAGGAGGAGATTGGACAACAGGCAATACTCACCTGCTCTCTGACTTCATCTGAAATCTCTAATAAATCATATGGCATGCCATCTAGAATACGATCTAGTTCTTCGGTCAGAGCATAGAATCTACCAGAAATTGCTTCACCGTCCAAAGCCTAGATCATGCCATGAAAGTTGAAACCCCAAATTAATCATCCGCCGTGACTAAAAACAACATGAAAATAAATCTCTATGTAGTGTGTAGCTGAAAGATAAAGGAATGGTATGCAACTGCCACTCCCAAGAGCTCAAACACAATTTTATCTACGAAAACAGGCAAGCATTGTGTATTACAAATGAACTTCTGACCGACCAAGCAACATATGGCCCAGAAATGAGTTGATGCAAAGGAGGGGCAGGAAGAAGAGAATGAATGAAGCGACTAGTACCAGGTACAGTTTGCTGCCATCATGGCAAACTTGAAGCAGCCTTCTCGCAGAATGGAATGTTTTTCGCAGCGAAGAAAAGCACTCCACTGCCACCCCAGGAAGAGGTCCCTGCGATTCTCTAAGTTCTTCAAACAATGGAAGTAAGAGTTTAATCCTCCTTGCGAGGTCCAAACAGTCCTTCTTCTGGCATTTTCTGTAGCCCCTGCTCAATGCAATTGCATTCACTGCATTTACCAGAGACTCGACTAAGGCTTCTCGTTTACCACCCTCTAACATGTTTGCTCTGCTTCTACTTGTGCTTACCAAACATAACAAATCGATCGATCAATCCCCCCAAGCTCATTCATAAACTCGCATTGAAAACCCCATCGTACAGCAATCGGGGTCTTGGGTACCTTGATCCGTAGAGACTTCTACAGGTTCTTTTTTCTATGCCCAAATTCTTACTTTCAAAACCCATCTAAATCGTAAGGCGAAATCGGTGGCCCATAATGCAGAAACAGGCGTATATGGCCTCCAAACTTGTACCCATTAGTCTGATTCTATACACCATTGTTCTGCGGCCGTGATCCAATATAATGAATTATGTACGTCCCTCCCTCTCTTGAATAAGAAAGCCGGCGAAATCTTCGCGGAACTCTACAGATCCGAGAAAACAACAACAGCAGCCAGCTATGTGATGAACAATGCAAATGCCAAATTGGAATACGATGTTGTTATTATAAAACACTGAATTGAATTGAAGGGCGAAGAAGAGATCCCAGCATTGCTGCACATGTTTAGGCATCTAATGCTCGCTATTTCTGCTCCGCTGCCTATCAACACTTTCCATAGCTGTAATCAGCGGAGTTTTCTTTTAGTTTTTTCAATTTCCCAATTTATCTAAATAAAAATGTTTAGCCCAAATGAACCCAGTGGCAAGGGGTGGATATATTTTTTTGGAAATGAACCATTTGGATTCTATTAAAAAAGGCACATCCACATCCTTAATTTCATGAGTGGACTAACCCAACTGTCATTGTAGTGAGATCCTAATTTCATGAATGGACTAACGCAAGTGTCAGTGTAGCTAGTTGGGTAAAGTTGGAATCAACCCAACAATAGAATAGAATCGAATCAAATATCGTAACTATTAATTAGTTAAGAGGGGACCACATCCATCCAAAGTCATCTCATTCATTTAGTTTTCTCTTGACAGGTTGTAAAAGGTAAATTACTAAATCCACGTTCAATTTTATAAAAAAGTTGACTTCTCCGCCACGGTTTCTGTAAAATAATATTTTTTTTTTTCTTATTGGGCGATGGCTATGAGAAAACTGGACCATGTCGTAGAATAAATTCAAGTTCGTAATGCGCATATTCTTCATTTCGCTTTTTAGTTTTTATATTAAAATTTTATTTGGCTGACGTATGCCATTTCTAGATAATAGTTGATTGTTCATCTAAATGCATTTTATTTATAAAGACAAATTCGAAATAGGAAAATGCATTTTAGTTAGGAAAGAAAATTTGGTAATAAGAAACTGTATTTTATTTTATTAAACTTATCCCATTTATAAATAACTTATGTAAAAGTAAATATAGTTGATTGTTCGTCAAAATGCATTTTATATTTTATTTATAAAAAAAAATTGGGAATGGGAAAATGCATTTTAGTCATAAAATAAAATTTGGTAATAAGAAAGTGTATTTTATTTTATTATTAGTTATTGTATAAAAAAAATTTAAGAGATTTCAGCATGTCCTTAAATTGTAATAAGAGTTTTGTTTTCCATCATTAGTGTCACGATTCTACAAGATGTTTGATCAAATCTTGCGATCATTCACCTTGTGAGGGTATGTGCTACAGCGATGGTTTTTACTTAGTTGTTTGGCACACCAAGAATACTTCGTCTAGACTATGCCTCTTCACCTAGAACATACTCATACTTTGTTCTCCATAAGTCACATCCTACTCTAGTGCAACTCTTGCTTACTTAGACTATTGTTAACACGGTTTAACACTTAGTCTTATTTAAGCATACATCCATGAACATGGGAATCCAAGAGAACAATTGTGGAACAAACAAAGCCAAACACAGATATAGTGCGAGCGGCACAAACCATGTCTAACACCCGACTAAGTCTTTGTTATTGTGAAACATTTACAATATGAGCTCTTATGGCTCGGTTTACAAATTTGACAGAGTCGCACGACTCACCTCACCTCACCAAGACACTCAAGAACAGATTTGTCAGACTAAGACTTTTTGTCGCAACCATCTCCACAACCCCCTGCGGTGCACCTCAGACATTCACACAACCCAAGACTTGTTGTCCCTTCATTACCACGGACTTTCACCAAGTTAACACAAATTTTGGTTCTACTTCACACATGCCTCCACAGACCTATATTTCCAGACTTTCCCAAAACCTCCCAAAGTGTTCAATTCTTGGCTACTTGTCTTCCATTTTGTCAACTCTACCTCAGTGCGTTGCCTTAGACTTGCCTCGGACTTACTCTCCAAATCTCTTGCCCAAAAATGCTCTATGTCTTCCTTTCGTTGTGTACCCTTGCTTTTATATGGATTCCAAGAGTCACTTGTGTGAAACGTCATGTCTCTTAGGTGCATTGCACCCCTTCGCGAACCCACACTCAACCAACTCGTCATGCCCCCTCCATGGACTCGATGCACCCATCAACCATTCGTCTCTTGGATTGGCGTGTCCCACCCTTGGGTGCGCACCCCTTGTATTGTGTGTTCTTTCGTGCCAATCATTGTGACTTCTCGTGGGTGTGTCAATGGGGTCATCCAACCTCTTTGGTGCGCCCATGTTGCTGAGGGCAGACGAGTCCACTACTTGGGCGTGCTCCAAAGTTGCCTCGCCCTTGCCCAACCACAACCCAAGTCTTTGTCAATCGTTCTAAGACAAGTAAGGTGTGTGCCCCCTTGGTGCCACATGTCACCATTGTGCACCCAAGGTGCTTCTTCTCGCATTCAAACATCTTTTTTTCGCTCAACCGATCACTTCTTCATTGTGCTCTTCGTCTGTTCCATCGTTGAATCTACCCAAGGAGCGTGCACGCTTGGTGGGTGTCATGGGAGACCTTATAATTAGGGTTTTGTCTTTCATTGTTATGTATGGTAGTAAGTTCGATTGAATTGGACCCTTCAAGTGATCCAAACTCGGGTAGCATTGGTGATGATCTCGTTTTAAAGGAAATGAGTGTTCCAAGGGGGAGATTGTTGTTGTTCAATTGTTAGATTGTTATATTTGGACATGTAATACACTGGATGCTTTTGTTATGAATTATTTTTTTCTACTGCATCAGTACTATGCGGTGTTTACTTATTATTAATTTTGATGGTATAAAACTCATGTTATTGCGTGAAAGGTGCTTTCTAGAGCCCAATATGAGAGATGTGTAATTCCTTCCGTGCTCAACATGGAGTTGAGAGGTGGCACTTAAAAAAATATTAATAACAAAAAAAATTAAATGTCAACCATAAATAAAATATTTCAATATCCAACTTATGTAAAATAATTATATATCAACTTCATATAGAGAGAGAGAGATAGAGTAATTGAAAGTTAAAAAAATATTATTCCATTGATAGGTGTTTTCTACTTCCTAGTATGAGGGAGATGTGTAATTCCTTCAATGTTTTAATATGGAGTTGACATGTGGTAATTAAACAAATATTAATAAGAAAAAAATATTTCAATGTGGGCTATAAATTAAATATTTCAATGTCCTTAAATAAAATATTTTAATATCACACTCACACAAATTTATTAACTTTTTCTACAACCCAATACGAGGGAGATCTGTAATTCCTTATGTGCTCAACATGGAGTTGACAGGATATATATATATATATATATATATATATATATAACAATTGAAAGAAAAAAATTATTAACTTTTTCTACAACCCAATATGAGGGAGGGAGATATGTAATTCATTTTGTGCTCAACATGGAGTTAATGCTTTAACATTTCAAAAAAATATTTCAATGTCGATCATAAATGAAATATTTCAATATGCACCTCAAGTAAAATAATTGTATATCAACTTCATTAACACTTAATATTTCAAAAAAATATTAATAACAAAAAAATATTTCAATGTCCGTCATAAATAAAATATTTCAATATCCACCTCAAATAAAATAATTCTATATCAACTTCATATAGAGGGAGAGTAAAAATAAATATTGTGTAGATATGTGATTTCTACTTCCTCGTATGAGGGAGATGTGTATTTCCTTCAATGTTTAAGGCATTTAAAAAAATATTAATAACAAGTAAAATATTTTAATTTCAATATATCTTAAATGGGCCCAAAGGGATTAAATCCCTTGAGGTGCAAACAATTCCTCAAGTTTTGGGCTCTAAAAAAAGTTTGCACTAGAAGGGATTTGATGTCTCTCAATGCATAATAGATCTCGAGTTAAGAAAGTGAAAGAGAGTACATCAACTTTAGAGAGAGAGAGAGAGAGAGAGATTAGTACAGTAATATGTTTTTCTACTTCATAAAGATGTGTAATTCCTTCAAAAAAAAGTTTGCACGAAAAGGGATTCGATGCCTCTCAGTGCATAATAGATCCTGAGTTGAGAGAGAGAGAGAGAGAGAGAGAAACTAATTGAAAGTAAAAAGTTTATTAGTCCATTGATATGTTTTTCTACTTCAGAAAGATGTGTAATTCCTTCAATGTTTTAATATGGAGTTGAGATGTGACATTTAATAAAATATTAATAAGAAAAAAAAAACTCAGTGTGGGCCATAAATAAAGTATTTCAAAAAATTGAAAGTAAAAAAATTCTTATTGCACTAAAAGGCACTTTCTAGTGCTGAAAAAAAGTATTAATAACAAAAAAAAGACTATAAAATCTTACAACTAGTCATAAAGTTGTTTGAGCTTTCTAGAGATAAAATATGTGGAGTGTCCACTCTAAATGTTGAACGTTTCAAAATTTTATACACATTTTATATTGAGAAATCTCAAAGAACGAAAAAAAAATTGTTATTTCACTAATAGGTGCTTTCTACTTACCCATATGAGGGAGATTTAATTCCTTTAATGGTTAAGCCATTTTAAACAATATTAATAACAAGTAAAATTGGGCATTGGTTAATTCCTAAAACTCCATTTGATGAAAGAGTTTGTCACCTTTGTGACACTAAGAGCGTTGAAGATGAAAAGAACTCTCTTAGATTTTCAAAAGATTTGTCACAATACCAACCTTCCTAACCTTTTATCTCAACAAAACTATGGTGATATTGGAATGCTTCTCTTAATGTTTTTTTAGCACAAAAATAAAAATTTCTAAAAAATTCCAAGTAATCCCTAAACTTCATAAGATTTGATAGACCAATTCAAAAGAATTCCAAGTAATCCATAACCTTCTTAAAGTCTGATAGACCAATTCAGTCTCAGTTGACATTAATGAACATCATCATCATCATCATCATCATCATAATTCATTCATTCATTCATATGTATATATAACAATTGAAAAAAAAAAGAAGTTCTTATTTTGTTGAAAGTCACTTTCTACAACCTAGTATTAGGGACATGGACTTGACATGTTACATTTAAAAACATATTTCAATGTTCATGTAACATCCCCAATTTTAATCCCCACAAATTATAATGTAATTGTATAAATGTCATTTAGGTTGGTGAGTCGTTATGTTTGGGGAAAAGAGCTCATATTGATTGATATGGTCAGGAGTCGAATTTTATATTGTGAGCATTGAAAATATTAATAAAAGTAGCAACCACTGTCTGCGATAAGAGAGGGATGAAAACAATGGGGGCCTATGATTCCAACCAACATTCCTAAAATTGCATTCACTGCATTTACCAGAGACTCGACTAAGGCTTCTTGCTTACCACCCTCTAACATGTTTGATTTGCTTCTACTTGTGCTTACAAAACATAACAAATCGATCGATCAATCCCCCCAAGCTCATTCATAAACTCGCATTGAAAACCCCATCATACAACAATCGGTGTCTTGGGTACCTTGATCCATAGAGACTCTCTAGGTTCTTTTTCTATACCCAAATTCTTACTTTCAAAAACCATATAAATCGTAAGGTGAAATCGGTAGCCCATAATGTAGAAACAGACGTATATGGCCTCAAAACTTGTACCCATTAATCTGATTCTATACACCATGGTTCTATGGCCATGATCCAATATAATGAATTATGTACATCCCTCCCTCTCTTGAATGAGAAAGCTGGTGAAATATTCACAGAACTCTACAGATCCAAGAAAACAACAACAACCAGCTATGTGATGAATAATGCAAATGCCAAATTGGAATACGATGTTATTATAAACACTGAATTGAATTGAAGGGTGGAGAAGAGATCCCAGCATTGCTGCACATGTTTAGGCATCTAATGCTCATTATTTTTGCTCCGCTGCCTATCAACGCTTTCCATAGCTGTAAACAACAGACTTTTCTTTTAGTTTTTTCAATTTCTCCATTTATCTAAATAAAAAAATTTAGTCGAAATGAACCCAGTGGCAAGGGGTGGATATGTTTGTTTCTAAATGAACCATTTGGATTCTATCAAAAAAGGCACATCCACATCCTTAATTTCATGAGTGGACTAACCCAACTGTCATTGTAGTGAAATCCTAATTTCATGAATGGACTAACCCAACTGTCACTGTAGCGAGTTGGGTAAAGTTGGAATCAACCCAACACTACAATAGAATCGAATCAAATATCATAACTATTAATTAGTTAAGAGGGGACCACATCCATCCAAAGTCATCTCATTCATTTATTTTTCTCTTGACAGGTTGTAAAAGGTAAATTACTAAATCCATGTTCAATTTTATAAAAAAATTGACTTCTCCGCCACGGTTTCTGTAAAATAATATTTTTTTTATTATTTTAGGAGATTGGATAAAGACTAATAAACATAGGAAAAAACTTAGGAAAAAGAAATCCTAGGTGTCTGTGAAGTAACTCCAACATCGCACCCCTTCGCGAACCCACACTCAACCAACTCGTCACGCCCCCTCCATGGACCCGATGTGCCCATCCAAGCCCGCACTCCCATCAACCATTTGTCTCTTGGATTGACGTGTTGCACCCTTGGGTGTGCATCCCTTGTATTGTGTGTTCTTCTGTGCCAATCATTGTGACTTCTCGTGGGTGTGTCGATGGGCTCATCCAACCTCTCTGATGCGCCCATGTTGCCGAGGGCAGACGGGTCCACTACTTGTGTGTGCTCCCAAGTTTCCCCGCCCTTTCCCAACCACAACCCAAGTCTCTGTCAATCGTTCTAAGACAAGTAAGGTGTGTGCCCCCTTGGTGCCACACGTCACCATTGTGCGCCCAAGGTGCTCCTACTCACATTCAAAAATCCTTTTTCGCTCAACCAATCACTTCTTCATTGTGCTCTTCGTCCGTTCTATCGTCGAATCTACTCATGGAGCACACGCGCTTGGTGGGTGTTGTGGGAGACCTTATAATTAGGGTTTTGTCTTTCATCGTTGTATGGTAGTAAGTCCAATTGAATTAGACCCTTCAAGCGATCCAAACTTGGGTAGCATTGTTGATGATCTAGTTTTAAAGGAAATGAGTGTTCCAAGGGGGAGATTGTTGTTGTTCAATTGTTAGATTGTTATATTTGGGCATGTAATACAGTGTATGCTTTTGTTATGAATTATTTTTTCTAATGCATCAATATTATGCAGTGTTTACTTATTATTAATTTCGATGGTATAAAACTTATGTTATTGCATGAAAGGCGCTTTCTAGAGCCCAATATGAGAGATGTGTAATTCCTTCCGTGCTCAACATGGAGTTGAGAGGTGGCACTTAAAAAAATATTAATAACAAAAAAATGTTTCAATGTCAACCACAAATGAAGTATTTCAATATCCAACTTATGTAAAATAATTCTATATCAACTTCATATATAGAGAGAGAATCAGAGTAATTGAAAATTAAAAAATTATTATTCTATTGATAGGTGTTTTCTACTTCTTAGTATGAGGGAGATGTGTAATTTCTTCAATGCTTTAATATGGAGTTGACATGTGGTAATTAAACACATATTAATCAGAAAAAAATATTTCAATGTGGGCTATAAATAAAATATTTCAATGTCAACCTTAAATAAAATATTTTAATATCACACTCACACACATATGTGCATACAGAAATCGAAAGTAAAAAATTTCGTAACTTTTTCTATAGCCCAATATGAGGGAGATATGTAATTCCTTCTGTTCCTTTCGTGCTCAACATGGAGTTGACAGGTAATATATATATATATAACAATTGAAAGTAAAAAAATTCTGAACTTTTTATACAACCGAATATGAGGGAGATTTGTAATTCCTTTCATGCTCAACATGGAGTTAACACGTTAACATTTCAAAAAAATATTTCAATGTCAATCATAAATAAAATATTTCAATAAGCACCTCAAGTAAAATAATTATATATCAACTTCATTGACACTTAACATTTCAAAAAAATATTAATAAAAAAAAAAAAAATTTCAATGTCCGTCATAAATAAAATATTTCAATATATATCAAGAAATAAATATCCACCTCAAGTAAAATAATTCCATATCAACTTCATATAGAGGGAGAGTAAAAATAAATATTGTGTAGATATGTGCTTTCTACTTCCCCATATGAGGGAGATGTGTATTTCCTTCAATGTTTAAGGCATTTAAAAAAATATTATTAACAAGAAAAATATTTCAATTTCAATATATCTTTCATGAGCCCAAAGGGATTAAATCTCTTTAGGTGCAAACGTTTCCTCATGTTTTGGGCTCTAAAAAAAAGTTTGCACTAGAAGGGATTTGATGTCTCTCAATGCATAATAGATCTTGAGTTAAGAGAGAGATCTTGAATTAAGAGAGTGAAAGAGAGTACATCAACTTTAGAGAGAGAGAGAGAGAAGATTATTAGTCCATTGATATGTTTTTCTTCTTCTGAAAGATGTGTAATTCCTTCAAAAAAAATTTGCACAAAAAGTGATCAAAATCTGGGCCAGGGGTCAAAATTTAGCTCAAAAATCAAAGTTCTCGGAATTGCCTCAAAACGAACGAGTGTGTATCCCTCATCGTCACGAACCCAACGCAACTCGTTTGGGTTCAAACGGACGTCGGGAGCGAGATATATTGCGATCTGTTCGAATCGTCAAACAAAGAAAAAAATGGGCTGACTGTATAGTCCATACAGTCTGTACGGATGCTGACGTGGCATGTCCGAATGATGACATGGCAAAGCTGAATAGGCAGGGTCGTACGACACGTGGCGTGTGCTGAGTTGGTAGTTTGGATGAATCAATTTGTGACACGTGGCATTTTATGGTCAAGTGGTTTGGTGCCACGTGGCCCAGTCGTGGGCTGCCATGTGGCAGCCTGCTATTGGTTTGGGTGTTGGTTAAAAATTATGGAGTCCACCAGACTCGAACCCCAGACCTCCCCACCGTGCAAAGCTTTGGCAAAGGCCACCCAACCGGTGTGCCACATTGTATTTCTTATTATATATATGGTTCAAAATTTATATAAGTTTGAATTGTTTTAATTTCGGCGGGGGGGTCGGGCTGGGGCTTAGCCCCAGCCCGCGGTTGTAATATATACCATATGACCCGTTGTATATACGGAGGCACGCAGATGTTGTAAACAGAGTTAGCCCCCGGTCACACAACCTATATTCATATAACCATACATGGAACTTTGACGCGAGTTTGAACGGTCAGCCTCCAGTTTCATATGACCGCCGCCCATATGACCACTTGCCACACGGAGAGCGCGCGCATTCGGTTTTCAAACGGGATTAGCCACAGGTTCATATGTTTTAACATATGACCACATGTAAAACGCGCGCGGGGATTTTGGATTCCGTTTAAGCGGTTTAACCATGCGCCCGACAAGTGGCATTTAACCATTCGGCCTTGGATACGGTTAGCCCATGGTTTCGGGTGCTTACCCACATGACCACGACCTTGGCGATTAGGGGCTAGGTGGGCCCATAACTGGTCGACAGTTTGCAACATTATGCGATTGCACGTCGGTGCTAGGTTTTAGCACGAGTTTTTGAGCGTGTTCTTGGTTGAGTACACAGGGGTGCGTTTTGGCGAACCAGAGACAACAAGCTTGAAGGAAGAAAATGGCAGGAGATCTATCTTCTTCATTTTTTGGCCAAATGAGGTGTCGAAAAAGCCCAGCTCGGGGTTTTTGGACGTTCTGAATCCATTGGCACTGTTTTGCACAGCCATTTGAAGACTTCTTTGTAGGTTTTTAACCATTGAATTTTCAGAGAGCTCTAGGGAGCTTGAAGCCCTCATTGTTTGAGGTCATGCTTAGATGAGCACATGTTTGTTTTTTATGATTGAATAATCATTTTTGGCTAATTATTATGCTCTGAACACTTTGGGATTGGTTCCAGATCCATTTGAGGACTTTTACAGGTGTTTTTTCCACAAGAAAGCTCAGGGAAGCTTAAGGCCACATGTAGAAGAGGTCATGTCTGGATGAGCCATGATCCATTTTCAGAGTTTTATTAGTCATTTTTGGGGTTATTATGTATTCTAAACCCAATGGTATAGTCATTATTTCCATTGGAGTTGAGCAACAGCTTGTAAAAGAATTTTTGACAAATTAATCCCAGAGAGCCAAGTCCATTGATGGAGACTCAAGGAGATGTAGCCCAGAGAGGGGTGAACTCCTTTATCATGTTGTTCTTGTTGTAAGTGTTTGCTAGTTATTATTTGTTGCAAGTTATTTTTGCTGATGTATTTATGAAAACAACATATTTAATCTTGCAAAGACCTCACACATAAACATTTAAAAGAAGTATGAACTTAACACATAATCTATCTTGCATATTTTAACACATGGAGCAAGCTCCTGTAAATTTTATTTAATGAAGTAGAGGGTGCTTGCATAGCATAACAAGTCAACCCACTATTTTGAGATCAAAAAGGGATTTGATGCCTCTAAGTGCATAATAGATCTTGAGTTAAGAGAGAGATCTTGAATTAAGAGAGTTAAATAAAGTACATCAACTGTAGAGAGAGAGAGAGAGAGAGAGAGAGAGAGACTAATTGAAAGTAAAACATTTATTAGTCCATTGATATGTTTTTCTACTTCAGAAAGATGTGTAATTCCTTCAATGCTTTAATATGGAGTTGAGATGTGACATTTAATAAAATATTAATAAGCAGAAAAAACTTAATGTGGGCCATAAATAAAGTATTTCAAAAAATTGAAAGTAAAAAAATATTATTGCACTAAAAGGCACTTTCTGAAAAAAGTATTAATAATTAAAAAAGACTCTATAGGTTCTTACAACTAGTCACAATGTTGCTTGAGCGTTCTAGAGATAAAATATGTGGAGTATCCACTCTAAATGTTGAACGTTTCAAAATTTTATACCCATTTTATCTCGAGAAAGCTCAAAGAACGAAAAAAAAATCTGATTTCACTAATAGGTGCTTTCTACTTACCCATATGAGGGAGATTTCATTCTTTTAATGGTTAATCCATTTTTAAAAGTATTAATAACAAGTAAAATTGGGCATTGGGTAATTCCTAAAATGCCATTGGATGAAAGAGTTTGTCACCTTTGTGACACTAAGAGGGTTGAAGATGAAAAGAACTCTCTTAGATTTTTAAAAGATTTGTCACAATACCAACCTTCCTAACATTTTATCTCAACAAAACTATGGTGATCTTGGAACGCTTCTCTTAATGTTTTTTTAGCACAGAAATAAAATTCTAAAAGATTCCAAGTAATCCCTAACCTTCATAAGATCTGATAGACCAATTCAAAAGAATTCCAAGTAATCCCTAACCTTCTTAAAGTTTGATAGACCAATTCAGTCTCAGTTGACATTAATGAACATCATCATCATCATCATCATCATCATAATTCATTCATTCGTTCATATGTATATATAACAATTGAAAATAAAAAAAATCTTATTGTGCTGAAAGGCACTTTCTACAACCCAGTACGAGGGACATGGACTTGACATGTAACATTTAAAAACATATTTCAATGTTCATGTAACATCCCCAATTGTAATCCCTGCAAATTATAATGTAATTGTATAAATTTCATTTAGGTTGGTGAGTCGTTATGTTTGGGGCAAAGAGCCCATATTGATTGATATGGTCGGGAGCTAAATTGTATATTGTGAACATTGAAAAGATTAATAAAAGTAGTAACCATTGGTTGCGATACGAGAAGGAAGAAAATGACGGGGGGATTATGATTCCACAAGAGAGATGTTGACAAAGTGTCCTCAGACACACAATTTTATTGATAAGGAAAAAGTGATTACAATCTGAAGTGAGAACTCATAATCTACTTCTTAACCTCACTTGAAGAAGGAGCTAGTTTATATAGTTCAACTCTAAACTAAAAGCTAGGAGAAAAACCAATCACATAATCACATGAGTATGATAGGTGTCCTTTACATAGAATCTAGGTGTCCTTATCCTAACAAACTAGAATAAACTAATTTCTTAAAAACATTTATACTAGAAAATACTTAGACTATAGAACTTCAGGATTATGAGGCTAACAATCCCCCCTTTAATCCAAAAGTTCATTTTTACAAATACCAAGTTCATTTATGAACTTAGTGAACTTTATTCTACTAAGAGGTTTGGTAAAAATATATGAAGTTTGATCTTCAGATGGACATAACTGAGGCTTAATGATGTCTTTGATGATGAGCGATCTGATGAAGTGGTACTTGGTGTCAACATGTTTAGTCTTTGAATGAAATATTGGATTCTTGGCCATATTTATTGCTGACTGACTGTCGATCAATAAGGTAGTTGGTGATTTCTGAGTTTCACCAAGATCCTGTAAAATTTTGCGTAGCCATACAATCTCACATGATGCTACCCAAGATGATATATACTATGCCTCTGCTGAAGAATTGGCAATTGTTGTCCGCTTTTTGCAATTCCAAGATATTGTTGTTGAACCCATATTCATTAAATAACCTGAAGTGGATGTTCTATCATCAATGTCACCTGTAAAATCAACATCTGAATATGCAACAAGTGTAAATTTTTTGTTTCTTTTGTAGAGAAGACCAAAATCTTTTATACCTTGAATGTATCTAAGTACCCTTTTTGTTGAATTCCAGTGACTTTCCCTTGGTTCCTACATAAACCTTGAAACTATACTGACTGAATATGACAAATCTGGGCGAGTATTTGTCAAATCAATGAGACTTACCAATTCCCCCCTTCAAATTTAGAAAGTTTTAATTTCTGCTCCATGGGGGTAAGAGAAGGTTTACAATCTTCCATGTCAAATTTCTTTAACAATTCAGTGGCATACTTAGTTTGACTAAGGAATATTTGGTTAGGATGTTTAGATACTTCAACTCTAAGATAATAATGAAGTGTCCCTAAATCAGTCATTTTGAACCCTGCGTTAAGTTATTCCTTAACCTGTTGTGAGCTTCATTATTTCCTATTATTTCCTGTTATGATTAAGTTCTTCCTTAACCATGTGATTATCTTCAATTTGAAAATATAATGTATCATCTGATTCACTTCGCCGAAAACCCACCTTTCGTAGATACTCATCCATTTTTGCATGCCAAGCTCGAGGACCTTGTTTCAAACCATATAAAGCCTTCACACGATTGCAAACTTTGTGTTCTTGTCCTTTAACTTCAAAACCTTGCGCTTGAGTCATGAAAATATCTTCCTTTAGATCACCATTCAGGAAGGCACTTTTGAAATCCATTTGATGTAATTTCCAACCATTATGTGCAGCCAAATTGATAACCATTTTGATAGTATTCCATTTAGCTATGGGTGCAAAAGTTTCTTCATAATCAATTCCTTCATGTTGAGAAAAACCTTTAGCAACAAGTCTTTCTTTGTACTTGTCAGTTTTACCATTGGGCTTGTACTTTACTCGATAAACCCATTTACAACCGATGGGCTTAACATCATGTGGACAATAAACTAAGTTCCAAGTCCCATTTGCAAGTACTGAATCATATTCATTAATCATTGCTTCTTGCCATTATTTATGTCCAGCTTCTTCTTCAAAAGAAGTAGGTTCATTGGAAGCATGAGCAAAAATATCTTTTGCTCTTGAAGATCCCCTAGTTTCTGTTTTGTTCATTTCATCTGAATGAACATCTTTGAGAAGTTGTTCGACCCACTTTGGCTTCTTATGTTGAGGGGATTGAGGATCTGAATCACCATTATTGTTGAAAAGAGAATTTTCAAAAAATGAGGCTCTTCTTTCATCTGAAATATCTGAGGTTCGAGAAAATTATTTTGAAGATTGAGTATCAGAAGAGTCTTTTGTCATTTCATTATCAGATGAATCAGAAGAACTATTTGATAAAGACATGTCTTTTGAAGAAACAAAGTCCTTTTCAAACCAAAATGTTTGTTTTGACTTGTTCAACTTACCTTTACCCTTAATGTTTTCCTTCTCTAAACGACTAAGGAGATGATTAACCTCATCTAAACTACTACTTTCAATTTCATAAAAAAATACATCTCTACTAACAATGAATTTTCCATCTGAAAGAAATCTATAGCCTTTCTTTTCATTAGAGTATCCAATGAAGGTACACTTCATACTTCGATTTTCTAATTTAGTCCTCTTTTCCTTAGGGACCAAAGAAAAACATGTTGAGCCAAAACGCTAAGATGATTTACCTTGGGTTTAAAACCGTACCAAGCTTCATAAGGTGTTTGTCCATCTAAAGTTGATGTAGGTGATCGATTTCTGAGATAAACTGCAGTATGGAGTGCTTCAACCCAATATTTTCTGCTCAACCCTTTAAACTGCATCATAGATCTTGTCATGCCCACGAGAGTTCTTTTCAACCTTTCAGTAACACCATTTTGCTGTGGAGTATAGGAATTTTTCAGTTGCCTCTTTATTCCATTGTTTCGTCAATAATCATTGAATTCAATTGAAGCGAATTCATCTCCATTATCGGTTCTCAAAGAAGCAACCTTTTCTCCAGTTTCATTTTCAAC
>SNQJ01S0002798.1:134981-145308 GCA_010110895.2 Picea sitchensis
GAATCGTCGGATCACTCTATGTCGGGAACATATCGTGACCGTCGGATTTCCTAACTACAAATGCATACTAATGCATACTAAAGAAACACACTAAGAAACACGCTTTTACTTGACAACATATTAGACCAAGTAGATCTTAACTAACTCCTAGGTGTCTAAATATCCTAACAACATCTATGAAATTATGGGTGCTCCCTATATCGACTATAATGGTGACATTTTCTTTTTCTATGTGCCCTTTTAGTTTTAACATTTGTGGTTGTGTTATTCATGTTTTTGCGGTCAAGAATATCTTGGGCATGGCCTCATCAGTTTCTGTATTGGGGGGCTCACCTTCCTCTTCACTTTCGTTATCTGAATAACTCTCAGATGTGCTTGATTCTTTCTTTGCTTTACAAGAATATAATTTTGTATTGTTGCATTTGTGCGCAGGCAACCATTTGTCTCCACAATATCGACATTTTCTTTCCCATTTTTTATTTGAGTCTTGATGACTGGCTTGACCTTCCCTCAAATGAGGTGGTAAATACTTGTTAGGTTTGTTTGTATTGTATTTCTTCATTCTATCATATGAATATTTATTTAACCTTTCTGGACTTGTGAATGTTGGTTTATTGAACTTGTTTTTTTGTTCTATTAGCCTTGTTGTGTGTCTTGCATCCTCAATTGTTTTAGGATTCCATAGTTTAATTTCACTACAAATGTAATCTTTTAGGCCACATGTGTACATTTTGATTAGTTGATCATCCATGAATCTGCATTGCCTTATTGCTAGAACCTACCATTCGTGTGTATAATCGTTTATGTTTCCCTTCTGTTTGAGATGCATGAACTTGTTATACAGGTCGTCATCCTCTTCGTCATGAAATATTTTAAGTAGGGATGTTGTAAAATTATTCTAGTGGAAGGAACAAGCATCACATTTCATGGACCACCAAAGGTACCAATCATAAGCTTCTCCTTCTAAACTATTAGAGGTTGTCATTACCTTCTCTCGTTCACCTTGTGGGGGGTTTGATTCAAAAATTCCATCCATTTTGTTTATCCAAACAACAACGCCTATATGGTGTTTTCTGTCATACTTTGGTAACTCCTTTTTAAATTTTTGGTAATCTTTGTCGTGGAATCTGGGTGTGTGCATATTTCTCGAAAAATTTTCCTCTCGAATTTCCTGGTTTCCTTGATTTTTTAATTTATTTATGGTATTTCTGGACTTAGTGGTGTTCTTCGATAAGCTAAGGGCTCAGCGAATAAGGCCTCGACACGTTCCGTTAATTGTTCATTTTTTTCACTATGTTCATCAAGTCTTCCTTTTGTTTCACTTTTATCGTTTTCGTAGAGCACCAATAATATTTCACCTTGTTGTATTAACCGATAAATTTTGCTCTCAGTCTCTAGTAATTTGTCAATTTTTTCACTCATGTCTTTTTGTGTTTTTTCCACATTGTTGAGTCGGTATATCACGCCATTGACATCATCTTTTCATTTGTTTACGTCTACTTTTAGCCATTATTGTTAACCATTTTGTCTAACGTTCTTCAAAAGAGACCTCCTTTTTTTCTTTTTTTCTTTTTAATATATATATATATATATATATATATATATATAATTATAATATAATTATTAATATATATTGTTTATTGTTTATGAAAAGTCGCACAGAGNTATATATTGTTTATTGTTTATGAAAAGTCACACAGAGGGTAATGATGATCGGGTTGTGTTAAGACAGGAGTGGAGGGTCTGGAAGTGACACGATGACCCAGAGCAGAGGCGAAGCGGACTGGACGGGGGCGGAGATGTCGAGTGAGTGTGATGGGGGAATATGGGAGTGTGATGGGGGTGGATTGGATAGGAGGGTTCTGTGGACTGGACAGGGGTAGGGTTGTTGGATGACTGTGACGGGGGAATGCGGGAGTGTGATAGGGGTGGACTAGAAATGAGGGTTTTGTGTGGGGTGGTTTGCGGGGTGGAGAAGGGTTACAGGAATTGAGGGGAGGGGGTACAGGATAGGAACATGGGACGATTGGGGGTTAGGAATGGAGATGGGTGGGGGAAAATAATGGGGAAAATGCACATGTGGGGGAAAATTAATGGGGGAAAATGCACAGGTGGAGGGAAAATTTAATGACGAATGATGGATCAAAATGAAAGCTTTGATACCATTGTAACATGAAAACTCTTATTCACTGAGAAATGAATATTTCTAAGTATTAATATTTGATTGAATATGATAAAGATGAAGATGATTACACTACCCTCGTGACGGTTTCTATANATGATGGATCAAAATGAAAGCTTTGATACCATTGTAACATGAAAACTCTTATTCACTGAGAAATGAATATTTCTAAGTATTAATATTTGATTGAATATGATAAAGATGAAGATGATTACACTACCCTCGTGACGGTTTCTATATATCATTGATTGGTCACAAGGTGAGGAGGTACGTGCCTCTTGATGAAGAGGTACATGCCTCTTGATTTAATTAAATGATATTAATTATTGTTACAATTATTATATTTATTATTATCATTTTTTATGTTTCTAACAGATTTGTGTGGTCCACTTTCTTCTCCTTCTTTTTCTGGGTGCAAGTATTTCTTAACTTTCATTGATGACTTTTCCAGATGTACTTGGGTTTACTTCTTAAAACTTAAGAGCGAAGTTTTTGGCCTACAAGGCCCTTGTAGAAAAGCAATCTGGATATCAAATTCAAAAGTTAAGAACAGATAATGGAGGCAAATATGTAAACAATAATTTTACAAGTTATTGCACTACACAGGGCACCCAATTGCAACACATTGTTTCATATACACCACAACAAAATGGTGTTGCTGACAAAAATAACCGCACATTAAAAGAAATGGCTAATTGTATGATCCAATCTAAGGGATTAAGTCTAAATTATTGGGTGGAAGCAATCAACTATGCAAATTACATAGTAAATCACACTCCCACAAAGTCTCTTAAAAATATAACATCAGAAGAAGCTTGGACTAAAATTAAACCAGATGTATGTCACTTCTGTGTATTTGGCAGTATAGCATGGGCTCACATTCTTGATGAGAAAAGGAAATCATTGCAGCCTAAAAGTGAGAAGTGTATATGTGTTGGTTATTCTAAATATGTCAAAGGTTACAGACTTCTTCAACCACATTGTAATGAAATTATTATTAGAAGAGATGTTAAATTTGATGAAAATCTCTTGGCCTGCGAGTCTAATTTGACGATTATGCCTTCTTCGGCCTGCGATCCATCTTCGACATTTGTGCCTTCTTTTGTTCCTATTCTGGTTTCTTCTTCAGATGATGACAATGAGGATGAAAATCCACCTCCGCCTGCTCACCTTCCTCTAGATGATTCCTTTGAACCTGAACCAACACCAGTTCCACTGCTTCCTAGATGGGTTCGTTCAACACGCGAAGTAGTTGATGGTATTGTCAGTGATCCTTCATATCAACGTCGAACACGTTCACAGTTCCAACGAGCCTCTTCTCTTTTTTCTCAAGTTTCAGAGACTCATGATCCAGAGACCTTTGCAGAAGCTTCAGGTCATCTAGATTGGGATACAACAATGAATGAAGAGTATCGTTCTTTAATGGCAAACGATACTTGGATCTTGTACCTCTTCCAAAAGGAAGAAAACTTATCAGATGTGAATGGGTCTATAATACTAAGCATCCATCAGATGGAAGTGTTGAAATACAAAAGGCTTGGTTAGTTTCCAAAGGATTTTCCCAAGTTGAAGGAATTGACTATAATGAAACCTTTGCCCCTATAGAAAAAATGAATTCCATCTACCTTGTTCTTGCCCTTGTTGCCTCACATAAATGGGAGGTCCATCAGATGGATGTTAAATCTTCCTTCTTGCATGAAGATTTGTAAGAAGAAATCTACATGGAACAACCTCCTCACTATGTCCAAAATGACTCTAGCCTTGTTTGTCACCTTAAGAAATCTCTTTATGGTCTTAAGCAAGCTCCCCGATCTTGGTATGCCAAAATGGACAACTTTCTTATTGAGACTGGATTCTCTAGATGACATTATGATCCTAATGTCTATACCAAGAAAGTAGGAAGTCATCTCATAATCCTTTTCCTTTATGTTGATGACCTTATCCTTACTAGTAGTCACTCAAAACTTTTAAACCATGTGAAACCCAGCCTTAAGAAGAAATTTGAAATGACAAACTCAGGTTTTTTGCACTATTTCCTTGGCCTCCAAGTTTTGCAAACCAATGAAGGAATTTTTCTTTCCCAGTCTAAGTATGCCTGTGACCTTCGTCGCTTTCACATGGATGATTGCAAAACAACCCCTTCTCCCTTCTAGTCTGGAGTCAAGCTAAATTCCACATGTACTTCTCCCGAAGTTGATGCCACCCTGTACCATCAGTTAGTTGGTAGCCTCTTATACTTGACTCATACTCGTCATGATCTTTCCTTTGTTGTTGGTCTTGCTTATCGGTATATGTAAACACCCCATCAAATCCATTGGAAAGCAGCTAAAAGGACACTTCACTATGTCCATGGTACAGTTCAGTTTAGGATACATTACAGTTCAGGGGGGGACTCCTTTATTGGTTGGTTTCACTGATTCAGATTGGGCCGACGACCCTGATGATCAAAATTCTACTGCGGGTTATGTTTTCAGCCTTGGTTCATGACTTGCCACTTGGGCCTGTAAGAAACAACAAGCTATTTCACTTTCTTTAGCAGAAACAGAGTACCGAGCAGCGGTAAATGCAAGCCAGGAAGCCTTGTGTCTTCAATCGATCCTTTCAGAGTTTGGATTCTAGCAGCAGCAGCCGACAAGCCTTTGGTACGAAAATCGGAGTGCAATCAAGCTCGTCAAAGACTCAGTTCAACATCAGCACAACAAACACATCGAGCTACACATGCACTTCATCAGAAAGCTCATTCGTGATCAAGTTATTGAAGTGTTCTTTTTCCCTACAAAAGATCAAGTTGCAGATATTTTCAAAAAGTCTCTTACAGAAGCAAAGTTTTCCAAAATTCGATCTATGTTAGGAGTTCAAGAAGTTGTCATTAAGGGGGGATAGGCTCTAATGCATCCATCCTTCTCCTATTGTGTCACTATTTTAAATCCTTCAATCCTATCCCAAGTGTTCTTAAGGGGGGATGTTAGGATATTTAGACACTTAGGAGTTAGTTAATATCTAATTGGTCTAATGTTTCATTAGGTAAAAGTGTGTTTCTTAGTGTGTTTCTTTAGTATGCATTTGTAGTTAGGAAATCCGACGGCCACGATATGTTCCCGACATAGAGTGATTCGATGGTTCATATTCTCCTCGATCTTAACGACCATTGATTTGTGGCTTAACACCTTATTGGTCCATGATCTCTATTTAAAGAACATGGAGTGTCATTTGGCAATGATCGATTGTGAGAAACTCTCTTGTAAAATTTCTATGTAATCTTTTTCTTTTGCATTAATAAACTGCTCCAAGTGGTCACGTTGGCTAGGGTCGTGGATGTTTCCCCATAGGGATTTTACCACGTCAAAACATTGGTGTGTTGATCTTTGATCTAGTTGTGTGAGTGGTTACTGAAGGTGTTCGTCCTCTATTGGAATACATGTGTTGTCGAACAACTAGAAAGGAGCCATACAAGTGGCTTAATCATATTCACCTCACTCAAGCCCAAAAATCATGAATTTTATATACTCACCCCCAATTTTAGGGTTGATTGTGAATTTTTAGCAAATATATGTGATTATCCTCATGGTCATGAGCATAATGAAGGGAACATGTGACTGAGATATAAATTGTGATTTTTTAGGGAAAACTAAGGTTTGGGAATGAGTCATTACAATTCAAGGGTTGTATTGATGATTAGAGAAATTGGTAACAGTGAGGAAAAACCAATGTAAATGACCAAATGCCCAACTTGGTATAGGGAGACCAAATTGGATTGATAACACTCATCCTCTTCTATAACACCTCACTATGGTTGTGAATCACTCTCATATGATTTAGTAACCATATGTTGGTCATTACAACATTAATCAAGGCTCTCTCCACTCTTTATTGGGCGTATACATCTTCCATGGTACCTTCATCCTTCATGCTTTCATCTTTGTCAGTGTTATTCTAGTCCACCCATTAGTGCAAGGTTTTATGTTTCCATGTCTAATGAAGTAAAGGGAAATGTTTACTCCTACTCTATAAAAAAATTGACCTAGGTAGGGATTTACTTCACTAGCTTCCCTCGTGGTCCCATCATAAACTACTACTTTTCTTGCAAGAACCATAAATGATACTCTACCAAAAACTCCATGATGTATCACTCTAGGATGGTTTTAACCCAAAAGTTCACGACCCTATTGAAAGGGTCATCACAACACCAAGTTCTAAGCACTTAACATATCATCCTTCCCCTCTCTCTAGTGACACCTTTGGTTCTCCTCGAGCCTCTAAAACCATTCAAATAGGCTTATTAAGAACTCAACCCCAAATATTTAATACATCTTATAAAACATGAGTTGGTCCTTAAACTTTTGAATGTTCAATCTGATTAACACGGTATTCTTCTTTGAAAATAGTTTAATTTACTCTTCAAACCAATCTCCCAGGTCCTTCATGAGTTGCTCAATTAAATTGTCACAACACCACACATTTCATGGTTGTATCTCAACTATGGAGCCATTTGTTGGCTCAAATGAGCAGACCAAGGTTCACGTAGGTATCCAACAAAAGAGTTATATTCTATCACTGACATGTCAATCCCTAGTGATAGGGAAGGCCTCATCCGAGGTGCATTGTTGAGACTAATGGTCATAAGGGATTGTTAACTACCAACAAGTGTAGCCATACCTATCTCTAGAATTGGTAGGTATAACCATAACTATTTCCACCATTGACCATATTCAATATTAAATCATACAACATAACATCATAGAGATGCAACATATTACAATAAAGCAAAATTATGCATCATTTTAGAAGGCTATACTAGAAAGAAATATACACCATCACCATAAACCATCTACACAAATTAAATTATTTGGATGGGGGTCTCATTTTATTAATATCCAACACAAAAAAATACGTCATGACAACACACTTCATATTACAACCATCATTTATAAAAAAAAACATCCCAAACACTACACTCAATAGTCACATTATGATCAACAACTAATCAATCAACAATTGACCTTTTTCTAGGTCACGACCTTTACATTTATACATATTCTCCCTTAGGTGAGTAGACTCCATTCTAATGTAGGGACTACTACCATGTAATCAGTGGCATTAATGTTCTTCTTAATCTCTCATAGTTCAATGTGATTGTTGGTAGCCTTACGTTTCTTTGTTTCCTTAAAAGTTGGGATCACATTCGTTAGCTTTCACTACCTATTTCCTTGATCTATTTCTTCACTACCTCTGCGTCCCACTATCTTTGGATTCCAAAAATTGGTGGTGCTACTTGGATTGCTTGTTTGAGGACTCAATGGAACATTATGTTTGTCATCAAAATGAAAGGGGCAACATTGCTCATTTCCTTAAAGGCTTTCTTACATTACCAACAATGTTTGTTAGACATCATTTAACATTTAGTTGGTGTGCCTAAATCATTATCTTTCCATTCTCGCTTCAAATATTTTGTTGCTATGGTTATTTTTAAGGGAGAATGCCTCATTTAACAACACAACTAATGTAAGAAGTTGTAGTATCTTTTATTATTATTATTATTATTATATACGTTATAATAATCATTTGAAATTAATGTTTTTTACAAATATATGGTGTCATATTATGTTTTTCATATTCAAATGTTACCGAGTAATTTTCATTCGGTAATGGTGGATGCCTTCGATTCTAGATGCTTTCTTTTCCATAATGGAAGTAACTAATGGATGTTGATTTATTTAAGGATAGAAGGCTTATTTCAATTTGGTAAGGATAGAAGTCTTATTTCAATTTGGTAAGGATAGAAGTCTTATTTCAATTTGGTAAAGGTAAATGTATTTGATTTTAGATGTTCTATCTTTTTACCAACCTAGATCCATCTTAATATTGGATCTACCAAGTGTCAAGAGAAATTAAATCCATTGAGGTGCAAACTTTTCCTCAAGTTTTTATATTGTAAAAAGGTTTTCACCTCAAAGGAATTGATCGACCTTCACAACGCTTGATAGATTTGGGGTTAATATAGATTGTTCACTCAAAGCGCAGGCCAAAGCCCATGAGGGTGTCTAATAAATATCAATGTACTCTAACACCAACATTTTCAATCCGTGGAATAGGAAAGGTCTAATTTAAGAGCCATTGCCTAGATGTTTGTTATGTGGGGATTGTAGCATAATGGAGGAGTAACCTTGTTACAATGCCTATCCGTCATGTCTAACTATTTTGAACCATTTATAGTATTGTTAATAGAAAGACACAATATTCATACTAATAAGGAATGTTCGATAATCATTAAGCATAATTGAATAAACAAAACATACACATCAGTGATGTAGACCATAAGTTGGAATATCCCAGTATAGCTCCATCTTAACTCCATCTTTTTCATGTGCCAATAGGGATCAAATCCATTGAGGTGAAAATCTTTTTTAGATTGAAAAAAATTGAGAAATGTTTTTCATCTCAAGGGTTGGGATTTAAGATGGAGCTATGTTGGTTATACTCACATGCAATTGCTTAGAAAATTAGAACTGGGTTTGATAATATATCTCATTATATAATTTTCATTGGTAATACGTGTTCATCACATATTTGTGTCTAACAATATATGCTTATTATTATTATTATATATATATATTCTAATAACATTCATTTTATTTTTCTTTTATTATCTTGAGTGTTTTGGCATTATGTTTCTTGCATTTCTATTTGCAATTTATTCCATGTTGTTCGATTTCAATGTAATTCACTCCCACCTTTAGCATACTATTATTGATACCTTCACTGAATAATTATTGAAATAAGTGCAACTTGTTCATTTTGAAGTGTACTATCACTAAAATCAATGCAATAAATCATTTTGCACTATATCATAAAAAATAATGATATAGTGCAAAATATTTTATTTATGGTAGGCATGACACACACACACACACACCACTTGTTAACTCCACATTGAACATAAAAGGAATTACACATCTACTTCATTTGTTGATAAGTTATGATCTATGGTTTATTCTATGATGATGCTAATGTATTTATGTTGATTATGGAGATATTGCATGCTTATTTTTTGGTCCATGATTGTTACCTATTATTTGAAACAATGACATGATGTATGCAAGTTCATTGCCATTATCTATTTAGGCATGGTTGCATATTGTCTATGGCCTTGTTACATTTGATTACATGTTGTCTACTAGAAACATATCCAATGATGAATGTAATGGTATGTGTGGTTGACATGGTTAATATGACTCCTCTTTGTTTTGAGTTACACTAGGGTACTTGTGACCAAAACAAACATGGTGAGTGAAAACATGGTTAGTTAATAAACCAAATGTGAATTCCTTTAGGTGAAACCAAAATCAAGTTCAAGCATGTCTCAAAATGTTTTAACTATAATTTAAGCATGCATGACAACTTCAAGCATGGAAGAAATTACACATCTACCTCATACTAGGAAGTAGAAAGCACATATCAATGGAATAATTTTTTTTCTTTACTTTGAATTACTCTCACTCTCTCTTTCAGTCTATGTCTCTATATAAAGTCAATATAAAATTATTTCAATTAACGTGGATATTAAAATATTTTATTTATGACGGACATTAAAATATTTTTTTGTTATTAATGTTTTTTTAAATTCCACTTGTGAACTCCCCATGGAAGGAATTACACATCTACCTCATATTGGTCATAGAAAACATTTTTCGACCCAATGCGAATTTTTTTACTTTAAATTAATTTACACGCACGCACAGACATTGAAATATTCTACTTAACCTAGACATTGATGGAAATATTAATGGCCCACATTGAAATGTTTTTTTGTTATTAATTATTTTAGATGCCCTGTGTCAACTCTATATTAAGCATTAAAGGAATTACACATCCCTCTCATACTGTGAAGTAGAAAGCACCGTTTTTTTTGGAGGAAAATGGAACAAGCATGATAAACTCATGTATGGATTTAAAGCTAACCCTCGAGACTTAAGTAGCGAGCACATATAGGTGGAATACATTTTTTTTACTTTCAATTACTTTATATCTTTATATAAAATTGATATATTTTTTTTTTACTTAACGTGAACATTGAAATATTTTTTTAAATGTTGCATGTAAGTCCATGTCCCTCATACTAGGTTGTAGAAGGTGTCTTTCATCCCA
>SNQJ01S0002798.1:145358-155453 GCA_010110895.2 Picea sitchensis
TATATATATGATGACGATGATCATCATCAACTGAGAATGAATTGGTCTATAGGACCTTAGAGATTACTTGGAATTCATCCTTTAGAATTTTATTTTAGAAGCGTTGATCACCATAGTTTTGTTGACTTAAAATGTTAGGAAGGTTGGTATTGTGACAAATCTTTTGAAATTGGGATCTAATTTGGGTATATGTTGGACAATTTAAGAGAAAGTTCTTTTCATTTTCAACTCTTTTAGTGTCACAAAGGTGTTCTACTCTTTCATCCAATGGAGTTTTAGGAATTGACCCACTCTCAATTTTACTTGTTATTAATATTTTTTTACATGGCTTAAGCATTGAATCCTTTTTTGTTCTTTGAGATTTCTCTAGATAAAATGTATATAAAATTTTGAAACTTTCAAAGTTTCAAGTGGACACACCATAGAGTTTATCTCTAAAAGATCAAAAGAGATGTGTAAAAATGGTCTCCATTCAGCATATGAATTTCCCTTCTTTTCCTCTTTTCCATGCTTGCTTGACTCTCACTCTTTCCAAAGATGATTGTACTCTAGCCCATGTTCTCCAATAACTAAGGGATGTGACTCCTCACACCCACCCTCTTAAATGATTTTAATGATTGGCTTTGAGAACACTCAACAACAAAATAAAAGGTTTGCACAATGATAATAATTTTAGGAATGTGGGTTGGATTAATACCCATAAATAAAATCCCCCCTAGACTCTTCTCTTGTTAGCCTCATAATCTTAAAGTTCTATAGTCTAAGTATTTTGTAGTATAAATGTTTTTAAGAAATTCATTTATTCTAGTTTGTTAGGATAAGGACACCTAGCTTCTATGTAAAGGACACCTATCATACTCATGTGATTATGTGATTGGTTGTTCTCCTAGTTTTTAGTTTAGAGTTGAGCTATATAAAATAGCACCTTCTTCAAGTGAGGTTAAGAAGTAGATTATGAGTTCTCACTTCAGATTGTAATCACTTTCTCCTTATCAATAAAGTTACGTGCTCAAGGACACTTTGTCAACATGGTATCAGAGCCATGGTGAAATTGTGATGGATTGAGGAAGCAGGGAAGACTCCTTGACATCAATCCGGATCTCTTCAAACTCAATAGCAACGATACTAAGGTAATTTGTTGTTGTTTTAAAATAAGGAAAGTGTTATTGTGATTGTAGCAATCAATTGTTTTCATTAATTGATCGAATCATTTCTTTTAGTTGTAAATTTTATAGATCTGCAATTTCAAAGATTGTCGATTTGATTAATAGCTGCTCTCTTTCATACAAATCTAAGAGGTCTAGGAATATTTTAGATCTCATAGTTCCATCATTTAAAAAAAAGGGGGGTGGGGGGTGCTCTCTTTCATACAAATCTAAGAGGTCTAGGAATATTTTAGATCTTATAGTTCCATCATTTAAAAAAAGGGGGGTGGGGGGGCTCTTTTTGTAAAATTGCGACAAATATGTGTATAAATCTGACAATTATCAGTCCAAATTATATATATAGAGAGAGAGAGAGAGCGCATTGTCATTTTGTTTTTGGATCAGTTGTTTTATATCTAGAAAGAATTAGTATTTTCTTTGGATTCTTTTCATTGACTGGCAACACAATTCGAGAGACAGTGTAAACCTTCCTCAAAGGAATCGATCTGGTCTAGTGCAAATCGCCTTTGTAGTCTCATTGAGAAATAACAATCTTAAAAGAAGCGTGATCTGGTAGAGGCCACGTTTGACTAGAATGCAGAATCAACATCCAACTGATGCGCAACGATCTCGAGGACACTTTGTCAATGCAGCCAAATTAGAGGAATCCCACAAATGTGGCACCAATCCACTTAAAAAAAAGCATCCAAAAACCTTTGCACCAGAGATCGACAGTTTTGGGCCTTCTTTGTATATGCATGTGTGAGAGGAAATTGTAGCTTCATCGACCTTTTAAGAACTTGGGAAGGGTACCTAGAACTCTCCACAGAGGTGATCATATCAGTCCAAGGATCACGTTTTCTGAGCGCAACGATCGCTAGATTTGATCACGTTTTTGTAGCCATCATGTTTTACAACTTCATTTATTGAGATCAAATATTTCACATTTTGCATCCAACACATGTTTTTTGAAAGATAGTATTTCTTCTCAAGCTGCACGTATGTAGATTTGTTTTTAACAGAATTGTCATTTGTCCAAGAAAGATCTACATTAGTGATACTTATAACTCTGATCTACATTAGTGATACTTATAACTCTGGTCTCGAAATCACCTTCAGATTCGTAATCTTTTCCCAAAGGACTGATGATAAGATAGAGACCAGTTGAAACAACAACGCACCTATTGCAACAACAACTAACCATCAAAATCAACGCAAAATCCCACTCCAATAGTCGAGCACTCTCATCTCTTATAGCCCCAAATTAAGACCACAGAGCGCATATTGTTCAAAATAATTCACTTGCAGAAGTAGCACGACTACCATCATGTGTGCCCACTCATGAAGTTTGTAAATCTCATTTTTTTTTTTGCAGTAGACCTTTCTAAGACTGAGAATGTCCTCCGATTTCCATCTATAGAGAAGTGAAAGATTATAACAGCGTTGTGGGTGTTGATAAAGACACATCATGGTAAAGAGAGCATTTAGAATTTGATTATTGACCTCAAAGAAGATTCAGGATGGCGTTCTGGCCTACTTAGATGAAGAGAACAAGCTCCAACATATATTTTAATAATTCTTTTGGTCGTATTCATTTCCATCCATTTAGAGTATGGATTTATTGTCAATATTTAAATGATTGGAGTGATAAGAGTTTAAAAATGGAATGAAAAGTGGATTTTACATTAAATAATGTTTTTCTAAAAGGAGGACTTTGAAAATTCTTCTTTTTTTTTTAAGTCATTGGAGACTTCATTAGTTATAGGGGGATTTTTGTATGAAAATGATTTGAGTGGTCATCTTTTGAGAAATTTTACTTTATGTTATTGAAGACTTTACCACTTTAAAGAGGAGCATATCTTATATTTGTAAAAGTTTATCTATCTTGTCAAAAGGGGTCAAACTTTGAAAGATTTGATTGTAGTCTTGAACGCTCAAAAGTTGAGAAGAGTTAAAATACTCTCTCAAACTCCATTTCCAATGAGACTTTTAAAGGGTCAAGGCCAAGCCCTTAAAATTACTCTTTTTGCGTGGATTGTGTACTCTTTCTTTCTGACGCCTTGTGTCTCTCTTTTGGTGTTTTTGTGGTTTATTCATTTGCAATATTGCAACAAACATCATGTCTAAATTAATCAATTTATTCACAGAATCAAATAAGTTAGATGGACCCAAGAATTACAAATCTTGGAGTCGGTACATGCATAACACTTTGATCTATAATGAGTTATCGTGTTATATCTATGATGGTGATACTACTCCAACTAAGCCCACCGACGCTACTTCTTTAGCAAATTGAAATTTGAAAGATGAAAAAGCACTTGATTTGTGATGCTCTTCTATAACTGATAGGGATAATTTTAAGGATGGAAATTTACACTAAAATGTAGAAACCTGAGCTAATCTTTCTAGTCCTTAATATGAAAAATGTAAAATGTTCGACAATAGTTTTGTAAAAATATTCAAATTTATAAGAATTTTTATAGTTTCTATAAAATTTTGGCGATTTTAAGGTAAAATAATTTTATTCTATAGAATTTGGGCGAACTATTTTTATAAAAAATGGAAATTGGCGAATCTTTTTTTTGGAAAACCCATGGAAAATTAGCCCATTTGCAAAATTTAGCCCCTAAAATCATCTATGGTAACTGAACACATGTTTGTTCATATTGAGAATTCCAAAGATGCATGGTCTGCTTGGAATATGTTAAAGAAGTTTTTTGATACTCCTGCTACATCTCATAGAGTTGATCTACAAATGAAATTGCTTAAACAAAGATTAGAAGACAATGGTGATGTATTAGAATACATTTCAAGGATTAAGAACATTCATCAGGAAATCATCAAAGGTTGTTTTCTTAAACTTAAAGATAGTTTTCTAGTCTCCATTGTAATAAATGGCTTGCCTTCATCTTATAAGAATTTTCTCGAGACTTCGCAAATAACTGATAAGTTATCAACTGTGACTTTTGATTCACTTAGTGAATTACTGACTCGACATAGTAAATATTTTCGAAAACAAAAACAATCAGGAGAAGATCTTCTTTTCACTAAAGCTGAAAGTTCTAAAGGAAGAGAAAAATCAAATTTTGGAAATTTTTAGAATCAATCTTCTAATCGAGGTCATGGTCAAAGTAGAGGTCGTAACAATTTTCATCAACAAAATTTTCAAAGTAATCCTCACAATAATAATGCACGGTCGGGAAGAGGCAAAAATTTCAGTCAAGTGAGATGTAAAAGATGTTTAAAGATGGGCCATTATGCATCAAATTATATTACAAGCAATGATCAATTGCCAAAGTTTAAGCATACATCAAATTCAAATTCTCAACAATTAGCTCAATATGCAAAGGATCAAGATTACCAGGATGATCAATATGAATATGTTTTTTCAGCAGTTCAACATGTAGATTCATTTGAAAATGATTGGATATTGGACACAGGGGCTACTCAGCATATGACTTATCGCATAGACTATTTTTGGAATTATCAAGATGTTCAACTAAATCCCATTTATTTGGCTAATAATACAACTCATATACCTCAAGGAAAAGTTTAAGTGAAAGTCTTTCTACCTGGAATTGGTGAAAAATGGATTTCAAATGTCTGGTATATACCAAATTTTAAGAAAAAATTGTTAACCTTAGTCACAATCAGACAAATTGGACATCAAATCGTCATGCAAGATGGTTTAGTGAAGATTAAGTTAGAGAAGGATAACTTGAAAACAATAATGACTAGATATGAAGATGGGAAGTTACTAAGAATGAATGGGAAAGTCATCCAAAGAAAGGAAGAGGTTGCAACAACAGTGAATTCTGAAATGTCTTCATTCAGATTATGGCATTTTCAATTTGGTCACTTCAACTTCGATAGTCTCTTGAAACCTAAGTCCCTAGATTTGGTAAAGGGTTTGCCAACTTTCAAGAAATAAAATTCCAAGTGTGAAGGTTGTATTTTTGGCAAGAAAAAGCAAGAAGCTTTTCCAATCAGCTCATGGCGAGCAACCAAATATTTGGAGTTGATTCACAATGATATATGTGGTCTAATGGAATCTTCTTTTGGTGGATGTCAATACTTTATATCATTCATTGATGAGTACACTAGAATGACATGGGTGTACTTTTTAAAGGCAAAGTCTAAAGATTTTGAAAAGTTTGTAAATTTTCAACACATTGTTGAAAATGAAACTGGAGAAAAGGTTGCTTCTTTGAGAACCGATAATGGAGATGAATTCGCTTCAATTGAATTCAATGATTATTGACGAAACAATGGAATAAAGAGGCAACTGAAAAATTCCTATACTCCACAGCAAAATGGTGTTACTGAAAGGTTGAAAAGAACTCTCGTGGGCATGACAAGATCTATGATGCAGTTTAAAGGGTTGAGCAGAAAATATTGGGTTGAAGCACTCCATACTGCAGTTTATCTCAGAAATCGATCACCTACATCAACTTTAGATGGACAAACACCTTATGAAGCTTGGTACGGTTTTAAACCCAAGGTAAATCATCTTAGCGTTTTGGCTCAACATGTTTTTCTTTGGTCCCTAAGGAAAAGAGGACTAAATTAGAAAATCGAAGTATGAAGTGTACCTTCATTGGATACTCTAATGAAAAGAAAGGCTATAGATTTCTTTCAGATGGAAAATTCATTGTTAGTAGAGATGTATTTTTTTATGAAATTGAAAGTAGTAGTTTAGATGAGGTTAATCATCTCCTTAGTCGTTTAGAGAAGGAAAACATTAAGGGTAAAGGTAAGTTGAACAAGTCAAAACAAACATTTTGGTTTGAAAAGGACTTTGTTTCTTCAAAAGACATGTCTTTATCAAATAGTTCTTCTGATTCATCTGATAATGAAATGACAAAAGACTCTTCTGATACTCAATCTTCAAAATAATTTTCTCGAACCTCAGATATTTCAGATGAAAGAAGAGCCTCATTTTTTGAAAATTCTCTTTTCAACAATAATGGTGATTCAGATCCTCAATCCCCTCAACATAAGAAGCCAAAGTGGGTCGAACAACTTCTCAAAGATGTTCATTCAGATGAAATGAACAAAACAGAAACTAGGGGATCTTCAAGAGCAAAAGATATTTTTGCTCATGCTTCCAATGAACCTACTTCTTTTGAAGAAGAAGCTGGACATAAATAATGGCAAGAAGCAATGATTAATGAATATGATTCAGTACTTGCAAATGGGACTTGGAACTTAGTTTATTGTCCACATGATGTTAAGCCCATCGGTTGTAAATGGGTTTATCGAGTAAAGTACAAGCCCAATGGTAAAACTGACAAGTACAAAGAAAGACTTGTTGCTAAAGGTTTTTCTCAACATGAAGGAATTGATTATGAAGAAACTTTTGCACCCATAGCTAAATGGAATACTATCAAAATGGTTATCAATTTGGCTGCACATAATGGTTGGAAATTACATCAAATGGATTTCAAAAGTGCCTTCCTGAATGGTGATCTAAAGGAAGATATTTTCATGACTCAAGCGCAAGGTTTTGAAGTTAAAGGACAAGAACACAAAGTTTGCAATCGTGTGAAGGCTTTATATGGTTTGAAACAAGGTCCTCGAGCTTGGCATGCAAAAATGGATGAGTATCTACGAAAGGTGGGTTTTCGGCGAAGTGAATCAGATGATACATTATATTTTCAAATTGAAGATAATCACATGGTTAAGGAAGAACTTAATCATAACAGGAAATAATAGGAAATAATGAAGCTCACAACAGGTTAAGGAATAACTTAACGCAGGGTTCAAAATGACTGATTTAGGGACACTTCATTATTATCTTAGAGTTGAAGTATCTAAACATCCTAACCAAATATTCCTTAGTCAAACTAAGTATGCCACTGAATTGTTAAAGAAATTTGACATGGAAGATTGTAAACCTTCTCTTACCCCCATGGAGCAGAAATTAAAACTTTCTAAATTTGAAGGGGGGAATTGGTAAGTCTCATTGATTTGACAAATACTCGCCCAGATTTGTCATATTCAGTCAGTATAGTTTCAAGGTTTATGTAGGAACCAAGGGAAAGTCACTGGAATTCAACAAAAAGGGTACTTAGATACATTCAAGGTATAAAAGATTTTGGTCTTCTCTACAAAAGAAACAAAAAATTTACACTTGTTGCATATTCAGATGTTGATTTTACAGGTGACATTGATGATAGAACATCCACTTCAGGTTATTTAATGAATATGGGTTCAACAACAATATCTTGGAATTGCAAAAAGCGGACAACAATTGCCAATTCTTCAGCAGAGGCATAGTATATATCATCTTGGGTAGCATCATGTGAGATTGTATGGCTACGCAAAATTTTACAGGATCTTGGTGAAACTCAGAAATCACCAACTACCTTATTGATCGACAGTCAGTCAGCAATAAATATGGCCAAGAATCCAATATTTCATTCAAAGACTAAACATGTTGACACCAAGTACCACTTCATCAGATCGCTCATCATCAAAGACATCATTAAGCCTCAGTTATGTCCATCTGAAGATCAAACTTCATATATTTTTACCAAACCTCTTAGTAGAATAAAGTTCACTAAGTTCATAAATGAACTTGGTATTTGTAAAAATGAACTTTTGGATTAAAGGGGGGATTGTTAGCCTCATAATCCTGAAGTTCTATAGTCTAAGTATTTTCTAGTATAAATGTTTTTAAGAAATTAGTTTATTCTAGTTTGTTAGGATAAGGACACCTAGATTCTATGTAAAGGACACCTATCATACTCATGTGATTATGTGATTGGTTTTTCTCCTAGCTTTTAGTTTAGAGTTGAACTATATAAACTAGCTCCTTCTTCAAGTGAGGTTAAGAAGTAGATTATGAGTTCTCACTTCAGATTGTAATCACTTTTTCCTTATCAATAAAATTGTGTGTCTGAGGACACTTTGTCAACATCTCTCTTGTGGAATCATAATCCCCCCGTCATTTTCTTCCTTCTCGTATCGCAACCAATGGTTACTACTTTTATTAATCTTTTCAATGTTCACAATATACAATTTAGCTCCCGACCATATCAATCAATATGGGCTCTTTGCCCCAAACATAACGACTCACCAACCTAAATGAAATTTATACAATTACATTATAATTTGCAGGGATTACAATTGGGGATGTTACATGAACATTGAAATATGTTTTTAAATGTTACATGTCAAGTCCATGTCCCTCGTACTGGGTTGTAGAAAGTGCCTTTCAGCACAATAAGATTTTTTTTATTTTCAATTGTTATATATACATATGAACGAATGAATGAATTATGATGATGATGATGATGATGATGATGTTCATTAATGTCAACTGAGACTGAATTGGTCTATCAAACTTTAAGAAGGTTAGGGATTACTTGGAATTCTTTTGAATTGGTCTATCAGATCTTATGAAGGTTAGGGATTACTTGGAATCTTTTAGAATTTTATTTCTGTGCTAAAAAAACATTAAGAGAAGCGTTCCAAGATCACCATAGTTTTGTTGAGATAAAATGTTAGGAAGGTTGGTATTGTGACAAATCTTTTAAAAATCTAAGAGAGTTCTTTTCATCTTCAACCCTCTTAGTGTCACAAAGGTGACAAACTCTTTCATCCAATGGCATTTTAGGAATTACCCAATGCCCAATTTTACTTGTTATTAATACTTTTAAAAATGGATTAACCATTAAAAGAATKAAATCTCCCTCATATGGGTAAGTAGAAAGCACCTATTAGTGAAATCAGATTTTTTTTTCGTTCTTTGAGCTTTCTCGAGATAAAATGGGTATAAAATTTTGAAACGTTCAACATTTAGAGTGGATACTCCACATATTTTATCTCTAGAACGCTCAAGCAACATTGTGACTAGTTGTAAGAACCTATAGAGTCTTTTTTAATTATTAATACTTTTTTCAGAAAGTGCCTTTTAGTGCAATAATATTTTTTTACTTTCAATTTTTTGAAATACTTTATTTATGGCCCACATTAAGTTTTTTCTGCTTATTAATATTTTATTAAATGTCACATCTCAACTCCATATTAAAGCATTGAAGGAATTACACATCTTTCTGAAGTAGAAAAACATATCAATGGACTAATAAATGTTTTACTTTCAATTAGTCTCTCTCTCTCTCTCTCTCTCTCTCTCTCTACAGTTGATGTACTTTATTTAACTCTCTTAATTCAAGATCTCTCTCTTAACTCAAGATCTATTATGCACTTAGAGGCATCAAATCCCTTTTTGATCTCAAAATAGTGGGTTGACTTGTTATGCTATGCAAGCACCCTCTACTTCATTAAATAAAATTTACAGGAGCTTGCTCCATGTGTTAAAATATGCAAGATAGATTATGTGTTAAGTTCATACTTCTTTTAAATGTTTATGTGTGAGGTCTTTGCAAGATTAAATATGTTGTTTTCATAAATACATCAGCAAAAATAACTTGCAACAAATAATAACTAGCAAACACTTACAACAAGAACAACATGATAAAGGAGTTCACCCCTCTCTGGGCTACATCTCCTTGAGTCTCCATCAATGGACTTGGCTCTCTGGGATTAATTTGTCAAAAATTCTTTTACAAGCTGTTGCTCAACTCCAATGGAAATAATGACTATACCATTGGGTTTAGAATACATAATAACCCCAAAAATGACTAATAAAACTCTGAAAATGGATCATGGCTCATCCAGACATGACCTCTTCTACATGTGGCCTTAAGCTTCCCTGAGCTTTCTTGTGGAAAAAACACCTGTAAAAGTCCTCAAATGGATCTGGAACCAATCCCAAAGTGTTCAGAGCATAATAATTAGCCAAAAATGATTATTCAATCATAAAAAACAAACATGTGCTCATCTAAGCATGACCTCAAACAATGAGGGCTTCAAGCTCCCTAGAGCTCTCTGAAAATTCAATGGTTAAAAACCTACAAAGAAGTCTTCAAATGGCTGTGCAAAA
>SNQJ01S0002799.1:13109-38604 GCA_010110895.2 Picea sitchensis
TTGTTTTTGAATTCATCTAGGAGTTGTTGGTTTTATTCTTTCTTGGGCCATTCGATCTGATCAAAGTATTCCTCTGTTGCAAAGGGAATATCTTCTGGAGAATACTTTTGAAGAGTTTGTATCATCTCGTTTTGTGCTTTGTCATTATTGACGGGGTGAGTAATATCCTGCACATGGTCCCTAGTTATTGGAACATTGAGGATATGACCTACTGTTCCATTCTCCAAATGAAATTGCAAGAATGTGAGGTCCATCTCAAGGGTGCCACCTAACATTGCACCAAACATCCTAGACAACAACATTCCCCACACATCTGGGAGATCAACTACCACAATGTCAACGTGAACCATCTTCTCTGGGTACTCCTTTAGGCAAACTTCAACATTCTCAACCACCCCATGTGTGGGTATGGATTTAGATTCAAAACCACATACATTTCTATAAGGCCGTGTGACCTTCAAACCCACTTGTTGCATGACTTTGAGTGACATCATGTTGGCACCAACACTTGTATCTAACATGCAATTTTTGAGGTTCTTTCCGTTCATTGTCAATATCATGAAGAAAGGAGGGTTTTCACCATATTGGACCCTGAAGTGATCAGCTTGCAACATAATAGGAGGGTCCATAGGCTCATCTGATCCTGAAAAGAAAGTGTCAAATCATTCCTTGATGGATGGGATCTTGATTGCTTCTCTTAGGGGGAAATTTACATGCATTTTTGATAATGCCCCTTCGAAGTCAAAGTTTAGGTCAACCTTGCTAGCCCTGGATGTCTTGGGAAGAAGAATTTCTAGGGGTGGGGGCTTTGCCTGATCAGGAATGGGTTGTTTCAAATTCTTTATTCTGTACACCTGAAATTCCTGTTTCTTTAGCTTTTCTCATGATTCTTGATCTAGGTTGTTTATCACCGCCATCCTTGTTGCTTTGGATTCTTCTTTCACGATGTCTTGATGTTTTTCATCTGTGATATTTATCTGAGGAAACTCCATGAGACAATCCATGTTGTTGACTTGTTGATGGCCACTATTGTAAGGGCACTCATGTTCCCAATGTGCTTCGCTGCATTCCAGGCACCAAGGATTTTCATCAACAATGTTTGCAGGGGCCAAAGTGTTCATAACTTCATGCTCATTCTTTGGTTTATAAAACTGGCCCCCTTTCTAGAATTGTCCTTTGTATGAGACCTTGGGCGCCTGGGTCTGAGATCTTTCCAATTTGACGATCCTGTTCATCATTTCCTCTTGATTTTTTATGATACCACCCATAGAGGCTTGTAGCTTGGCGATACTGGTACATAGATCTGAAGTAGGCTCAGCATTGTGAACTATCTTTGGTTTAGTGTCTATTCCCCCCCTTGGGTTAGCAAAAGGCTCAATCTTGGATGAAAGGAGTTTCCCTTCTATTTTGGTAGTGAGCTCTTGGGATTCTTGAATGGACTGGGGGTTTTTATCTCTAAGAAGATACCCTAGTTGGCCATTGAAAGATCTGGTGTAAACATGGACAAGGTAGTCATCTTTCGGATGATGGCTTGCGGGAATTCTTTGTAGTAAAGTCTCGAATCTGGTGTGGAACTCCCAAATGGACTCATTTTCATATTTGGAAAGGTTATCCAGTCGTGTGAGAAGAATATTAGGGTCTTCATTGACACTCCATGTTTTGAGGAAGGCCTCTTCAAGTCTATCCATGGTTTTGATGCTTCCATCGGGAAGGCTTAGGTACCAATGCCTTGAGGCATCATAAAGAGTAGCGGAGAACAACTTCATGACTAGATATTCAACATCATCACTAATGGGGTGAAGCTAAAAGAATGCCCAAAAGTTGCTCATATGCTCTTCGGCACTGATTGCATCAATACCGGTAAATTTAGGCAACCACTTCTCATACTTGGATGGCATTTGCCTAGGGTAACCTGGTATGGCTAACATGTCTAATGGCTTGAAAAGAGTATATGGCCATTGTCTTTGATTGTTGTCTGGGTTTGTTGTAGCGGTCTGAGAGCTAGACATGATTCCTAAAGGAAGACTCTTCCCGAAAAGTGATTTGACAACAGGAGGGTTCTTGGGAGGCTTCCTTTTGAAAGACAAAGGAGGATTATTGAACCTCTTTTTATTTTGTGGAGTCGCTAGATAGTTTACTTGAAACTATTAAAGAAAAGGGAAAACACCCTAGTGGATTCGCCAGGTAAGCTTGTAAGATAAGGTCTCTGAGGCAAGGCTTACCGAAAATATTTTTCATTTGAGGAGAATTGAATTAGTGTCCCTGGCAATGGTGCCAAAAATGTTATCACATAGTTTGTAGCTAGGTCGAATGGCTATAAGATGGAGGTCAAACTAGCATAATAGGAACCTATCCCACCCAATGTCACCACGATGGGGAGGTTCTTTCTCTTTAGGGAGGTTAGGCCCAGGGGAGACATCCCCGGTAACATGGAGTTTTGAAGAGGAAAAAGTTAAAAGGACAAAGGTAAAGTTCCCCCTTCACAGGTCACCACCAAAACAGATAGTCCCGGCTAAACAACCAATAATGAAGTGAATCCCCAAAGAAGAACACCTGCCCGAAACAAAGAAACAACAAACCAATATATGCAAGCTATAATTCAATGGGTTAGTACTTCATAAGACTATCTGATATTTAAATAAGAAATTATGGTAATAAATATTGACGAAGTCAATGTTTATCAATATAGCAATGCAAATAATATCGCTTCCTCAATAGATACTGAAATGACATGGAATTCAATGTAACAAATCAACACACCATCAATTAATGCCTAAATCACCATTCAATTGCTCTTAAAACAAGACATTGTTGCATAAAGATGAAATATTTAGGTGTGATGTCAACAACTTAGGGTTAGCAGTTAGTTAGGGTTTCAATTTAGAAAAGAGTTTGAGAGTTGTTTGATCAGTTTCACTTCAATGATGGAGGTCTGAGATCAGTGCCTTTGGGCTAATGGAATCAATTTAATAGAGGACGCAAGGGTTGAAGGAGGATGACTAAAGACTAGAAGGGAAAGTTATGAAGTGCTTCTATGGCAAGGCCCCATAATCAAATCCCTAGGGGAGAGAGGATCACTCCGGTGTTGCTAAAGCAAGGCCTCGTGCTCTCTCCTCCTTCCTTAGGTTAACTTGGAAAAAACGGCTAGCATGAAAGATAAATCAAGACAAGAGAGTGTAGTGAGGGAGAGTGTTGCTACAACAAAGCTAGAGTGTAGTGAGGGAGAGTGTTGCTACAACAAAGCTCTATCACTAAACCCTAGAAGAAAGACGACCCTAAGTGTACAACTCCAGGCCTGGACGCTCGGCCGTCTCGTCCTTCTTGACTTCTGGAAAGTACGACTAGCTCAGGGAGAAGAAGAAATGAGAGTGTAGCTATGGCTAGGCTCTTTCTTCCTTCTTCAATGGCTAAAAATTTCTCTATTAGGGGAAATGAGACAAGGACCTACTTGTGTGCTTGTCACCTAGGGTTTTGATTCAACAAATTATAAATACATGTAAGAAAATAAGACTACAACCATTCAATCAAGAAGTTTTGCAGAAAAATACTTACAATTCATTAAGATATAACCATGCAAACCCTAGTTGTAACACCTTCCTTCAAGAGAAAAACCATAAAATGCCAAGAAATGCCTTCCTTCAACAAGTGTGCCTCACTAAACCAGCAAAAATACCCAAGTAGGGCGCTAAAATCAGACCTCACTAATGAGTGAGTAATGTCTTATTATAAAATGAGGCTAAAACACCTCAATATATAGTGTATCAATGACCTAATTTACTTTTTAGGTCATAAAATGCCCGACAAGGCCAGAATATCAAAGTAAAACTGTTTTTACATTAAATGTTCATTTTAAAACCCTAATTGAGAAAAAGTAAGACGTCAAGCCCCACTGAGGGATACATTAGCCCTTTTTTAAGGCAAATGCAACACCAAAGGGCAAAACGTTGGCCGTCTTTGGGCCTCCCAATCATGCCACACGTGCCAACTTCCCTGTCAAACTGTCACACGCTCAAGGTGATGTCATGAGCTCCTAGGTGACATCTTGGTCTATCCATGGCAAACGTTTCACTGGAAGTGCGTCAATCCCCCTAGGTCGTGCTCTGCCAAAGTGCCTCTGATGAAACGTCTTCTTCTTCTTTGGTGCAAAACTCTGATCAACCACCATCCTATCTCTGCCCCTTGATGAGGTCTCAACATCCATCTGGTGGGCTCCTCAGCCCCATGGAGGTCCAAACTGATCATCTCCCCATGTGTACCGATCCAAATGGTACCTGTCCGTCGGGCATGGTCTTGCACATCAAAAGCTACGCCCTCCATGGGCTCATTAGTCACAGGGATTATAGAAATTTCAATCACATCTTATCATTAATATTATTAAACATATGCACAAAAACCATGATACATCGGTCAATAGCTCAAAGACATTACAAAAACCTACAATACAATATTGAAGAAAAAGACAAGAAATCCTATTGGGCTAGTATCCACAAGAAAAGGGAAGTCTCCAAGAAGGTTTCATCCAAGCCGTGTAAGTGAGGTGATGTGGCCAGGGGATGTCCAGACATGTGGGTGGAGTGAGAGCCAGGGATGCATAATGTTATCTGTGGGTGCCTTTGTAGAAGGTGAGCTGTACCTATCATGGATGCAATTTTTCCAAGCTCGTTCTTGCCTTTATTCTTTTCTTTTATTTGATTTTTATTCTTCTTTTTCTTTTTATTCAAGGGCTAACTAGAGAAACTGCCTTGACATGGTGACCAGAGATGACAGTGTTACCCACAAGTACTTTCACAGAGATGAGAAGGCTGGCTCATGATGAGACCCCCTTTCCCTTGGCGATGCAACCAAAGGTCTCTGCCTTGGTGTGGTAACCAGATGGTGGCAATATCATACTGTTAGGTACCCATGAACCTAATAGGCTGGCTCGTGATGAGACCCCCTATCCTCTTGACTAGGTCTTGTTTGTTATTTTCTGGGTCTCTCCTGTTTCTTTCTAAGAGGCTTTTTATTACCTTCTCGAGGATCCCTGGGCGAAGCATCTCGATGTTTCATTTTTAGGCTTTTATCTTTTACCAGTTGCTTTTACCTTCTGGGCCTTTAGCCCCTTCTTCCCATGAGATAAGGTGCAACCCTACAAATAGGTCAACCCAATGCCCGGACAAGGGGAATGGGATAAATGAGTGGGAGATAAGATGAAAGAGTGGTGCTATGATGGGAGCAGGCGCTGGCTTTTCAGAAATCCCCCCAGTGGAAAACCAAAACCTACGGGCACAAGCTTGCTAGAGCACCCTGTCAATCTCCCCAAGCATGGTCAAGTAGGCTAATGTAAGATCCAAGTAGTTGTCAGAGATAAAAGGAATCAGATGCATATATTTAAAGGTTTTAATGATAAAAAAGTGACACATACCATGATACCTGGACTAATTACCTCATGGAGAAAGAACCTCCTCTGATACAAGACCAGGCCGAAGGTGATGGATGCTGTCACTGCTGACAAGATGAATCTGATGAAAGAAGAAAAGGATGGGCCCTCCAAGGCCATGCTTAGGTCAATCCTACTCTCGGTACTCCATGTCTAGGACCTGTGGGCCTCGAGACATGATCTCCTAGTTATCCCATAAAATCAGGGATAACAGGAACCAAAGAACCTAATATGCCTCATTGAACGAATGCAACCATACCACATTTCATAAGAGTCTTGTTCCCAAGAACATGACATGGACTCATGTTTCTTACATATACTGCACAGAGAACTGCATCAGCCCAAAACATCAACTTCACTTCTTGAAAAATAACATTGAATGTACCATATTCAAGAGTGTCATGTTCATTCTTTCTACTAGACCATTATGCTAAGGATTATATGGAACAATGGTTTGATGTTTAATTCCATGTTTACAAAGATAGCTTTAAAATTCTTTACAAGTATATTCCCCTCCATTATCAATATGAAGATTGCTAATACTATATTGTGCTTCATTTTCAATCCATAAATAAAAGTTTTTAAATGTTTCAAACACTTGAGACTTATGTTTCAACAAATAAACCCAACACATCCTGGTGTAGTCATCAATAAAATTCATGATATATTTATTACCAAAATCATATGGAACAAACATGGGGCCACAGAAATCAGAGTGCATCAACTCTAGCTTTCTACATGCTCTTGAAGTGGAATAATGAAAAGGTTGTTTGTTGTGTTTCCCAAGGATACAAGCCTCGTGTTGCTTCAAATTACTTGGAATGGTAGGAAAACTAGAAACACCTTTTTTATTCAACATACAAAGACTATCATAGTTGATATGCCCAAATATAGCATGCCACAAGAGACTGAAAGATAATGTACCTTCATCATAGTGAGTGAGTTATGAAAATTTCTATGCCCATGCAGATGTCCCTTTCAACTTCAACAATTTTTCATCCTCCCACCCATTCATGACGACCATGTTGGTGAAATACCTCCTTGTTGCGGAAATCAACTTTCCTATATCTAGGGATGAATATAATAGAGAAAATTCAAATAACAATGGTAATCTTTCCCAAAAATAGTCTACGATATTATTTCGATAACTAACCGGGTAATTACAAGTAGTATTACTCAATTATGGTGGTTGATTGGAGACAATCCTTGTTAGTTGTCCTCACTCCTACTTTATATTGCAAACATGCACACACATAAACAAGAAACCGTCCTCAAGACTATTGGTATAAATCAAAATGAATACAAATTAACTATTTTAACTAACTTATTCAGGAAAATTAGTTCATCGACTAAATACTAAAAGGAGAATGAATTCAACATAAACAACTCATAATTTAGGGGAGGGAAAGAAGAGAGATCTTCATTTTATTATTAAGAATGACTATAAAAAATATTGAACTTAATTTTACTGCCAACACCATTTGTAGCCACCTTCTGGATTCCTCCAATCCTAGGCTACTTGGGACTACAACACCTCCAATGTTACTCTTCTCATGGATATGAGGAAGACAAAGGGATACTAGGCCTCACTGATGCGAATGGGAAATGAAATTCGGGAAACATGGGTTTCTCGAGAAGTATAGGCCACAAAAATGTCTCGAATAAAATGACTTGGCTTCTTGGGGCTAGATGATTACTTTGGCATAATAATAGTGCTTGTACCTTCCTTCCTCCTTTGGGTCTCTTTTATACCATTTCAATATGGTTGAGACCATTTTTCTATGGGTTTTAAGGATTTATAGAGTTAGTTTTCCCATAAAACCCCCTTAGAAGCATGTAATTTTTGCATTTTTTATATTTTTTGGGGGCATTAGAATGCAATCACACCTTTCCTTAAGTAAAATGTCGAGTAATCACAACTTTACTAAGTAGAAGTAGCGAGTGTATTTCCAAGAAGGCATTTTGGCAGAGTTCAGGGAGAGTCCATGCAACAAAAAGGGGGATATGAAGGGATAATGGCCAATCACATGCATCTCATCTACTAAGGTGGAAAAATATGTTATAATGGATTCCCCCCTAATGTGTGAGGCTAGAAGGGGAGCTAATGGACGTAATACATTATGATACTGTAGAGGGACAAGTTGAGTGGGACTAGGAAAATTTCACCAAACTGTGGATCAAGAAAGCACCTGCAATAGAAACCAAGGTATCAAATTATTGTCTTCCCAAGGTAGGCATACCCATGCTCAGATTTGGATAAGCGTGGATTCCAACTCAAGTAAACTGTAGATCCATGAAGTATATATAAAGTAGTGATCATGGCCATGGAAAATATACATGGTGGATCCATGTCAAAATAAATCATAACCATGAACAATACACATTGGATGTATGTCTTAAAGCATATCAAGAGGATAACTTGTTATTATTTTCTTTAATTTACCTTTAATTATTGCTTTTGTACTTGTTATGCATGATTGGGTATGGGGAATTTAGAGTGATGTGAGGAGGGGGAGGGGCCAAATGATCTTGCACCTTCACGTGGTTGGTCCTATTTATTAGAGAAGAAATTATTCTTGAAACTAAGAGGAGCTCATTCATTAGGTGTTCCCCTTTATTATTTCTAGAGTGTCATACATGTTTAATTATTATTCAGTCATATAACCTTTAATTCTCTTTGTTAAATGCAAGATCATAGATGTTTAGTTATAGGGTTTTTATGAAGAAATGGATTTGTTTGTTGGTTACCCATATGGTGTCAAAGGATATCAAATCTTGGATCTTGAGACACATGAGCTCCTCATTGAGCATAGTGTGCAATTCGAGGAAATCTCTCCTAGCTCATCCTCTCATATTGCTTCCTCCACATTGGATTCAAATAGTGACTCAAAGGACTTTCCTCTAGTTTCCTATACTCGTGGAGTTGATCATGATGTTTCATCCTCATATTCATAGAGTTTGTATTATGAGGATGATGACTCTCCTCCTCCATCCCCTACCATGCCTTAATGTGCTCATTAGACACTTGAGTCTATAGGAACTTTTATTAGGGATCCTTAAAATACTCCAAGGGCTCAATCACACCATCATGATATTTTGCATTCCTACATTGCCACAAATTTAGATCCATAGTATTTTCATGAAGCATTAGGTATTTCTGAGTTGGATTCAACAATGTAAGAAGAGTACAACTCATTGATTTAGAAAAAAACTTTGGATCTTGTTCCACTTCCTAAGGGAATAAAATTAGTTTGGTGTAAGTGGATCTATTAGAATGAATTTGCATTGGATGGATCAATTGGAAAGTTCAAAGCATGAATCATGGTTAAAGGTTTTTCTCAGGTTTCTGGTGTTGATTACACTGAGACCTTTGCCCCCATTTCCAAAATGAACTCCATTCGCCTAATACTTGATATTGTTTCAGCTCAATGTTGGGTTGTACATTAGATGGACGTGAAGAGTGCATTTATTCACGGGGATCTACATGAGGATATTTACATGGAGCAACCACAAGGATTTGTTTAGGATTCTTCACTAGTTTTCATATTGCAAAAGTCTCTCTATGGTCTCAAATAGGCCCCACAAGCCTAGTATGCCAAGATGGACTCCTTTATTATCTCAGTTGGGTTCTCTAAATGCCACTTAGATATGAATGTATACATCTTGAGACAAGAGGATTCTCTTCTATTCTTGGCTCTATATGTTGATGACTTGATTGTTAGTGGGAGAACCACATCCATCATTGTAGGTGTCAGAACTGATTTGCATTACAGGTTTTCCATGATTGAATTGGGTCTCTTACACTATTTTCTTAGGATTGAGATCAGTCAGTCCTCTTCTAGGATCTCTCTTGTGCATCCCAAGTATGTTCTTGATCTTTTAGCTCATTTTCACATTGATGATTGTAATCTTGCATTGACTCCCTTTCTATCTGGAGTCAATATTGAGGCGAATTGTTCCACACCACTAGTTGATGCCACATTGCACTGTTAGCTTGTTGGAATCCTCATCTACTTGACTCATACTTGTAATGACATTTCATTTCCAGTTGGCATTGTTTCACGCTTCATGAGGGAGCCACATGAGCTTCACTATAAGGATGCCAAAATCATTTTGCACTACATATAGGGAACTCATAAGTATGAGAATCACTATGTAATGGGAAATTTTTTATATTTGATTGGATACACTGATTCTAATTGGATTGGTGATATTGATGATCATAAGTCTACATCTAGATATAGTTTCACCTTGGATCCAGTCCCATTTGTTGGCATAAAAAGAAGTAACATGCCATTTCTCTTTCTTCGGCTAAGGATGAGTATTGAGGGGTTGCTAATGTCGCCATTGAGGATATTTTACTTCATCATATCCTCACTAAACTTGGCATCACTTTTCAAAACCCATCGGGCATCTACTGTGACAACCAAAGAACCACCCAGATCTCAAAGAACCTAGTTCATCATCAGCAGACCAAACACATCGAGATCGACATGCACTTTCTCTGGGAGATAGTTCAGGAGTAGGTCATTGATTCATTCTATTATCATACAATAGAGAAAGTTGCAGACATCTTCCATCTCTCTTGGGTCACTTATCCCTTCTTGCTTCATCCTCTCATGGGGGGGATTTTTTCCCACTGGGGTTTTTCCTTCCTTTTCTGTTTGAGGTGATCATTTGTACATGGGTACTTGTTTACACTTGAATCTGTCAAGGAATGAAATGAAAACCTCACGGGGATATAAATCCTCCTGGTTTTTTATAGAGGTGGTACTCCTCTTTGTTTTATAATAATCTTTGAGTTCTATATTTCCAAAATGATATAGGACTTTGCTAAAAATCCACCGTGGTATTCAAAGAAAGATAAAAGTTGCAGAAAATAAAATGTTCTATTTTAAAGAGAATTCTTGAGAGATGACCAAGAACCTCATACATCACACATTTGAAAACATAAGAAAAATTTCCTCACATCCATCATAGCTAAACTAAATATTTCTGATCATATATAAAAATAAAAGAAAATGATCCGTACGTATAGGAGAACTTTAATAGAGTAGATACATGTGGAGCTCAAATGAAGAAAATGATAGATCAATCCCAAATATTTTATACTCAAAACTCAAAGTTATAAAACACCATCAAAACTGATCCCCAATTAGTTCTCTTGAGATTTCTAAAAACATATCAAAGTTTGTTACAAAGTTTGAAATTAAAATGCATTTGTCCAGAGGACTTGGATTGGGGCTCCCGTGGACCATAAAAGTAAATATGAACAAGAAGTAAAATATGGAGAGAATATTGTGGGAAAAGACAGAGTAGCAAGACCTGGAAAATAAGACAGGAAGAAGTTATCATATTTCAGTTAAACCTTTCTAGTAAAAAAAGCGGAGTAACTGGATGAAAACCTGATAAAGAAAGTAAGATGTAATCAACATAAACTCACTATGATGGTATCCCTCCCTTTTTTCTTTCTTGTTGTTGTCCTTTTATTCCCCTCGTTGACGGTTATAGGAACCGTCTCAATTGTTGTTTCTTGTCCCTCTTTAGTTAATTTATCAATTGCCTTCTTAAACCAATCTTCAATGTAAATATTCATTGGTGCAACATTTATTTCATGCCTAATTTGGATATTAAACAATTCACCTTCTAAATTTCTTAGGTCATGAGAAATGTCGTGGATTTCCTCCTCAATATCTTGATTTTTCATAGAATAATCAACCAACCAATTATCTATCTCTTCTTCTCCATATTCAATTATTCCATTAAGTTTATCAACCGATAATCCCTTTAATATCTCCACTTGTTCATCAAGTTGTTGCCTTGTCATAAACATTGAATTGAAAACTAATTTAGGATCTTGCACCTCATCAATGCTTCTTGCCAAATCTATCTTTATGAGCCTTTTGAATAATTCTTCTCTTTTCACTATGGTTTCATTGCATGCTTGGACAATGTTACTCAAATTCTTGATTTTTTTTTTTTAATAGGCATTCAACTGTTTAATACGACTTGGAGAAGGCATATATTCTTCTCTCCTTTTCATTTCTATCATGTTTGAGACTTTTATCCCAAATGGTAAAACAACATCTGTGTAGAATCCTTCTTCATTCTTTAAATCAACTTGGAGATATTCATGAAATGCATGTGCCCTTGAACCGAAAGAAACAATATTTTTTTATACCTCCCATGCTTCTATTATCAATGACATTCTATTTTTAATATTTTTCTCAACAAAACTTCGGACCGTTGTGAGCAAACTTGAAGATCCCTTTAACTTAATACCGGGTTTAGTTGGTTTGATCATTGTCAAAGGACTGGCCAGGATTGGAAGAGGCATCAAGGAAGTCTCCAATTCTTTGATCTTCTCTTTTAATTTGGCATTCTCACCCTCTAGACCATCAATAGAGTCATCGAGTGTGTCCCCGGTTTCCCTATGGATTTTGGAAATCTGGGATGGTCGCATATACTTTAGGTCGACCTATAAGTGGGCCTTTCCCTTTTTATTCTTCTGGTCACTTCTTTCTAAAATCAAATTTTTGGATTCTTTTTCAAAAACAACACTTTGAAAAGTGAAGGATTCTTCTTCACTAAAGGTATCATTTCCAATGACTTCCGATAAAGACTCTTGTTGAGCCATATGCTCATGTTGTTCTATTGTGGGAAATATTTTTTTCAATGTCTGCTTCTAGTTCAATATCCTCCAAGGAAAATCTTTGGATGCCATTTTCTATCAGATTATCTTCTTCCTCTTGCACTAAGTTTTTTTCTTTTCTTTCTCACAAACAACTTGTGTGAATTTTCAATTTTTCGAGGGGGAGGATTCTTCTCTCCCCTTCCACTGAAACTACTGTTGACAATATTTTTAATTGGGTGGGCCACTGGAGCACTACTCCTGGATGTAGTACTCTTAGGAGTGACAACTGGATATTGAGCACTTCTTTCACTGGGACCTTTTCCCCTTTTCTTTCAAATATCATCACTACTAAGTAATGTTTCTAAATCGCTAGCATTATGTACATGAGTGCTTTGGATGCTACCCTCTTCTTCTTCTTCTTTCAAGACAATTTGAATGAAGGAGTTAGTGAAACCCATTGATAGCAAAAAAAGTTTTGTTTGGATCAAAAACTTTGATCTTTTCAGCATACTTTAAATTCACATTGTTAAAATGATTTGCAAATTCGTCAATTTTATTTATATTTCTGAAAATGAAATATCCAATCTTCCATGGTAGGGGAATAAACAGTTTTTTCCTTTTTTCATGGAAAAAATGTAACCATAAGTTATATTGCCTCGCCACCTCTGTAATAAATATTTTATCAGATACGTAATATAGGAGAAAAGAAGGATTCTCTTTTGAGCAAAATATCCTTATGATACTGTGATTCTCCATTTTCTCTATTGTCCCCTTTTTCTCTAAAAATATGGTAGCTTGAACAAATATCCTTGGAGTGTTTTCGACCAAAAAAAGCTTTTTGAAGACTGAAACAAAATCATTATAAACTTCATAGAAAAATAGAGGGGTCTTTTGCCTCCACAATGCCTGATACCAAAAGGTAACTAGAATTGTTTAGAAATTCACCCTTTTACTGATGGTTAAGTTTGGGAATTGACAACAATGCACAATATCAAATATCAAATAAGAGGACATAAATAATTTTCCATTGTTGAATGTCTTGGTGTATGTATTTGGAATATGGTTGAGCTACATATTGGGACATGTATTTGATGAGTTGATGATGTTGTACATCATTGATGAGTCATATATTGATCTACAATTGATGCATGATTGGTACAAACTTGGTTGTTTGTTAGAGGCAGTTGCTAGTAGTATCACTAGAACATGGTTTATGGATAATGTGGCATATGTGTATGGATATCTTGATTGTGGTTCATCTTGTTGAGGTTTGGTGCATGGTTGATGCACTTGCTATGGTACAAGTGGTGACACATTTTTGGTGCATGGTTGATGCACTTATTGATGGTATATGGTACAATATTGATGCTTGATGGTTGAGATACATTTCTTGGCATATGGTGTGTGGCAATTGGTTTATGATAGAGGCATAACATGAGTGATATGACACTTGTTTGAGGCACATGGTTGGCATCTTGTATGGTTGATGATTTTATTGATGATCTTGATACACATTTGGCACATAGTTAATAGTTGATGTACATGGTTGATGTCCATGGTTGACGCATGATATGGCACAAGATATACATGGTTGATGGTTTGTTCATGATTCACTATTCATTGTTGACATATCCTTTGCTTCATGGTTGATGCATGAGATAGTATGTATGATTGGAATACACTTGATGTATGGTATGGCATGAGTTTAGATGGTTGATGCATGGACAGGTCCAAGGATTGTCATAGGAAGAGCATGGTATTCTTGATGAAGTATTGTTGATCAGTTGATCAATGTTTGGGTAGAGAAACAACATCTGCAATAGAAGAAGAATACAATGATAGCATATTGTTCACAATGATTACCTAACATGTTGTAGAGAAGACAGGGGGAGATATACCCACAAGGGGAGTTATTATTTTTACCTTGATTGGTTACAGAGGTATGATTCCAAGAGGAGAGATTCATCATATGCATGAAGAGCATCCCACAATTTAGTTAGGGAGAGCATCCCCAAAGAGATATACCCTTTTACATTGATGTCAAGGGGGAGAGGCAGTCACATTGATGTGGTGAGATGAACATTGATGAGGAGCGATGATCACAGAGGGAGCATGAACATTTCCATGTCCAAGTGTTTCCATCAATGATTAATCTTGACATCAATGTTGGTGTTGCCATCAATTCCAAAGGGGGAAATTGTTGTACTATGTTGTCATTGATGTCAAGGGATTGATGTCAAGTATTTTCATAGTGACGTGTGTGTATCATTGATATATTGATTATTGGTTATATGGTCATTGATGTAATCATTGTCAAAGGGTTGATGTCAAGTGGTGTCATAATGATGTGTTGATTTTAAAAGGGGTTGTATCATTGATGTCATGTCATGGTTGATAGGAAGAACCAAATGGATAAACTCCAAAGTGGTCCCCTTATGGTGAAATACCTCACGGGAGGACGCTTTGTGAAGTCCAAATGGTTAGGTGGTTGACTAGATCAACATTGTGGTTAGGGAACCCAAGTTTGATTGAGGAATAATGTAATGAAAATCAATGAATTTGTAGGAGAAACTATTCCATATGGATAGTATATGTCATGTCGTTTCCGGTGATATGTGAAACATCACAACTCCTCATGGTTAGAGAGTTATGGCCATGTGAAGTTGGAGAAACCTCATGAGTTATCTAGAAACCCCTAGAAGGTCAAAGAAGTCAAATTATTCTAGAAGCTCCTAGAAGAAGTTGACCAGTCAAAGTGGTTAGTCATGGGTTAAGTGGTTGCAAAAACAAAACAATTAAAAATAAATTAGTTGCAACTAGAAGTGGTGAGTTTACTATTTGTGGATAAAGTGGTTGCAAGTGGACAAAGTGGTTAGAAGTGGGAAATCCCCAAAAGAAGGAAGTTGGGTAAGTTAGTTAGAATATAGCCCCTAGAGGAAGCTACTTGGAGAAGTATAAATAAGAGAGCAAGGGTCTCTTATGAATATGATATTTGAGCATATTGAATATCCATTTGTGAAAGGTTGTTTGGGTAGGTACTATTGATAGAACAATTTTGCGACAGAAAAACCGCAGTAGAAAAATCATGACAGAAAAAATGCGGCAGAAAAATTGCAGCAACAAAGTCATGGCAGCAGAACCGCGACAACATAATCGCGAAAGCAAAACCACGACAACATAATAACAGTGGAAAAACTATGGTAGCAGATTTAACAGCTGCAGAAAGTTGGTAGTTTGGTAACCACATCAAATTTTCATTGTTCCAATTGTTGCATGGTATGGTATAGGTATTGATGATTTCTATAGCATTAAAGATCATATTTGGATGATGAGATTGATGAGACATGTTGTTGTGACAGGTTGTTTTGTGCATAGTTGATGCACTTGTCTTGGTATAGATTGTTGGTACAGTTTGACATATTGCTTTATGTCTACAAGTTGGGTCTTGTACTTGAGGGTTGTATTCCTCACATCTCGGTTGGTGTTGAAATATGCAGGTTGGGTCTTGTAATTGAGAGTTGGTTCTCTCTTTGAGTTGGTGCTCTTTTCATTTGGTGCTAATAAAACCTGATATTGTAGTCTCATGTAACATATAATACACAAATCTTAAACATATATGTGGTGCTTTTGTGTTCATTATTATGATGGTTCAAAGTTCTTTATTGTTGATGTATGTTGTTGAGATATGTTTACATGCAAGCAACTAAGTGTGAATGGAACTAATGAGTAAATGGTGATTTCTAACTAAATTTATGTAAGTGTAAAAAGAGCATCACATTGATTCCCCCCAAATTTTTAAAATAAGTGTAAAAAGATCACATCGATTCACCCTCTTAGTTTGGTCGGTGTGTCCAACATATTTGTCCTAATTCAATCCCATAACTCTTTGTGAAGGCCACAAAAGCACTTGAAGAATATGCATAAAACAAAAAGTACGCAAAAGCTAAGAAAAAAGAAATGGCTTTAAGATCCAAGTCAATCACACACACTCTCGGGGCAATGGGAGTGGGGTCTAGTGACATCCACTCCCCACAGTCCATAATTCCTCCAAAAACATCACCATTTTTTGTGCAAAGATCCTCACCCGGTGCACAATCGTATATCAAGTCCATTTTGAAAATAAAAGAGAAAGAAGAAGCAGACAAAATTGTGGGTAGATGCCTTCTATGGAGTGATATCCCATTAAATTTTTCCAAGAACGCATTCTATGTGTCCATGTTTGAGGCTGTTTCTATTGTTGGCCCATGGTATAATCCCCCGCTTATGAGGAGTTGAGAGGGCCCATCCTTCAAAATGAAAAGGTCGATTTCACTCATACGTTGCAAGATCTTCAAGATTCATGGGAGTTCACAGGATGGATGGTGATGCCAAATGGTTGGAATGATGGGAAGGGTAGGACCCCTCTCAATTTCTTGATTCATTATCCTAGGGGGACAATGTTTATGAAATCCGTGGATGCATATATACATGTCAAGGATGCGACATTACTTTGTGACATGTTGAATGGGTTCATCCAAGAGGTAGTTCTGCAACATGTTGTCCAAGTCATAATGGACAATGCTGCAAATTATCTGGTTGCTGGTAGGATGCTTATGTCCAGGTATTGATCCAGGATATTTTCGTCCGATGACTTATTAAAGAATTGTATTAAATGAGCATAAACTAAAGTACACTATAAAGAAGGAAATATATGTAAGCATGAAATGTGAACACAAAGAACTTGATTACAGAGTTCGTCCCTGGTGGACTACATCTCTCGGTCCTGATCTCAAATGGGTAGGCCTTTTTATTAAATCCATTAAAGAATTGAGAAAAATACATAAGTATACCTCATTTTGGAGTTAAGCTACAAAATATTTGCTCAGATCAGAAAAAAAACATCACCATCGTGTTCGTGGCGTCGAATTACCTAAAAATGTCTGTCTCCACACCTCGATCCAATTCTGGCACTTTTAGGCCCAAGAGACACCCCTGCCTCAGTTTTCTTGCCTGCCTTTGCAATAAATGACTGGAAAAATCTCGAAAAGCGTGCCATGTCTCAAAATCCATGCCCTGGTCTCTTCTTTGTCCCGTACACTGACCGAAAGCCCATTTTTATAATACAAAGTAGGTGGTGATGCATTGATGGGTCGTTTGGTGCACTGGTAGGTGAATGTTATGTTAAGACTTGGTTAGGCAGAGGTCCCAGGATCGAATCCCGCAGATGCCCCTTTTAATACATGGTTACAATAGATTTTTGGCAGGTGGCTACTAGAATGATGGGTGGTTGGAATATGCCACCAAATATGGTGGAACCACTGCTTGGCAGTCTTTAATATTTATATATATTTTTAAAATTTCAGTTGTTGGGCATCATTGGGAATTTTCCCATTGGCACATGGCAGCCCATGACTGTGCCACATGGCATCCACTCATTGGCCCATGTCACCTCATTTCACAATCAGCCTACCACATCACCCTACCACATGTCGTACGGATGCCATGTTAGCCTGACACGTAATGTACAAATTCCACGTAGTATATGGATGCCACATGCCCTGTACGGACTGCCACATGGAAATTTTTCATTGGTCCACATGTCGGCCCAAAAAGTCCAAAAATGAGTGACATGTGGCAGCCTCTCGTGTTGCCACATCATCATGCTGATGTCATTCTGACACATGTCACACTCTGCACTTGCCACATATGTTTTACATACGATGATGTCATCCGTAATGATGCTGACATCATCAGTACATATGCTGACTCGTCCCTGATGACTGGGCTAGGTTGGACAAAACTTTGACCGCGAATATATTTCGATTCGTAACTCTGTTTGACGAGTTGTTTACACCGTTAGAAAGCTTGTGTCGCGCTCTTCGTGATCATGCCATTTTCACTAAGTTTTGGGAACTTTGATTTTTTTCCCTTTCTTTGTCTGCTGAAGCCATTCTGAGTGTCTAGAGTTGCCCCTACAAGTTCTGAGTTGTTCTTAGCCTTCTCTGGATCCTTTTTGGATCAGGTATTCTATAGTGTTTTGGATTCCTTGTGCCTCTCATTTCCTTGACTTGTTGTTAGATTATATGGGAAATATTGATTAGATCAAGGATGCCATTGATTCAACGAGTAGCATCACAAAATTTATATACAATCATGCTTTTGTACTTACCTTGATGAGAAAATTCACAAGTGATAAAGAGTTGTTGCGTCCTGCTATCACACGCTTTGCCACTAGTTTTATTTCTCTTCAATCTCTCTTGAATTATAGGTGGGAAATGTTCCTTTCACCTAAGTGGCGTGCTTTATCATTTAGCACTAAACAATAGGTCTAGCCATTATGAGGCTAATTGCATACCAGGAGAGATTTTGGGATGCGGTGAAGGAGGTGTGCACCATCATTGAACCTTTGGTAAAGGTTCTTTGCTTGGTTGACATGGACAAGCCTGCAATGGGATACCTATATGAGGCCATGGATAGGGCCAAAGAGTACATTCATGCTTATTATGTCGACAAGGGGGATCAAGGGTAGGAGAGAAAAGAAATGATATGGAGGGTTATTGATGACCGATGGAACAACACACTGCATCGCCCCATTCATGTTGCAGGGTTATATCTCAACCCTGCATTCTCTTACATTTATGGCTTCAAGTTTGATTCAGAGGTTATGTCTGGCTTCTTTGAGTGTGCCCAGAGGATGGTGCCAAGTGCGGATAATCGATTAGAGATTTCCCAAGAGTTGGAACTCTATAAGAGGTCCATTGGCTTATTTTGGTTTGGCATGGCCATAAATGATAGGAAGAACATAGTGCTAAGTAAGTTTCACCTTGTTTTAAATTTTAAGTTTCAAAATTCATTTTTCAAATTTCAATTTATCAGATTAATCATTAATCTTCTTAAGTTGTTTCTTTGTTTTAAACTAAATCATTGTCTTCTCTTATGTTTCTCTAATTTGTTGTAGATACTTGGTGGGAAAACTATGGTGCAAAGGTACCTATTCTACAAAAGATGGAAATTAGGGTGCTTAGCCAGACATGTAGCTCTTCTAGTTGTGAGCGCAATTGGAGTGTATTTGAAAAAATACACACCAAAAAGAGCAACAATTTAGAGAATTTCAAATTAAATTTCAAATTCATTATAAAATTATAAATTATAAAATTGTCATTTAAATTTTATGCTCCTTTACATTCTAATAAATTAATTTATGATTCTCCTACATGTTGGATACCCCATGCATTAATGATTTGGTCTATGTCTACTACAATCTTAGGTTGTGGGTGAAGCAACCTAAGAAAAACCCTGATGCGAAGGCCATTTCATTGGATGGGATTGACACCACTGCTACATGGAGGGTGGAGGTTGAGGAACTTGTTATTGAGACCACCCTTGATTGGCTAGAGTAGGATAGTGATTATTATCATGGTATCTATGAGGCTCTGGATCATGATGTTCCATAGGATATTTAGTTTCACATCAAGTCTGTGAGTGTGCCACCAACATAGCCACATTCACAGTCAAAGGGAGATAGACCCAATGGTAGCACTAGCAGTCTACCTCCTCTACCTTCTTCTATAGGACATCAATATTGAGGGTCTTCTTTTTCTTCTAGAGGATGTTTGACTCTAGTACAAGGCCAACAAGCCTCAAGGGAACCTACTCCTAGTGCTAGAGGAAAAGCACTTTTTGCAGTGATTACCTTTTCCCGTAAAAAGGATAAATCTAGAGGGAATCAATAGTTTATTAAATTTATTTACTTGATTTCATTGTATATGACTCATGATTCATGATGATGATCATGAGATACATTTATTATATTTTTTGATGACTCAGGAATTAGGATTCAAGACATGATTCATTTTTTATGTGTGATGTATCACTAGACATATTATACATCTTATATATCAGTTTTCTTTCCATATTCATGTTGCAATGTGTCTATTTGATGATCTTGTTGATTTAAATGTTTCAAAAATTAAAAATAAATAAATAATATTTTTGTATTTTTTTAAGTTTGGCGATATATTGCCGATGTTTGCCAATGTTTTCGCGATAAATCTGAAACAATGTTTTCTGGACCCCCGACGATTTTTTCACCAATATGATTTTTGCAACTTTGATACATACCATTTCCATTACCAATGCATACCATACCATACCATTTCCAATGCATACCATACAAGGAAATGCATGCCATACCAATTTATACCATTGTCATTTCCAATGCATAAACCATTGTTATTTACATTGCCAATGCATACCATACCATTTTCATTGCCAATGCATACCATATCATTTCCATTGCCAATGCATACCATACAAGGCAATGGAAATAAAATGCATACCATACCAATGCATACCATTTCCATTTCCATTGCCAATGCATACCATACAATAGCATACAATTTCCAATGCACACATGCACACCATACCCTTTCCATAGAATACCATTTCCAATGCATACCATACCATTTTCATTACCATTTCCATTGCTAATGCGAATGCATACCATACCATAACCTACCATATGATTGCCAATGCATACCATACAAGGAAATGGAAAGGAAAAGCATACCATACCATAGCATACCATTGACATTTCCATTGCCAATGTATGCCATACCATATCATACCATTTCCAATGCATACCATACCATTGCCATTTTCATTTCCAATGCCAGTGAAAACCATACCATACCATACCATTGCCAATGCATACCATACCATACCATACCATACCATTTCCAATGCATGCCATACAAGGCAATGGAAAGGAAATGCATACCATACAAATGCATATCATTGCCATTGCCATTGCCAATACATATCATTTCCATTTCCATTGCCATTGCATACCATACCATAGCATACCATTTCCATTTTCATTTCCAATGTATACCATACCATAGCATACAATTGTCAATGCATACCATACCATTGTCACTGCCATTTCCAATGCCAATGCATACCATACCATACCATACCATTTCCAATACATACCATACAATGGCAAGGCAATGGACACCATTGCCAATGCATACCATTGTCATTGTCAATGCATACCATACCATACCATTGCCAATGCATACCATACAAGTCAATGGAAAGGCAATGCATACCATACCAATGCATACCATACAAGTCAATGGCAAGGAAATGCATACCATTGTCATTGCCAATGCATACCATACCATACCATGTCATTGCCAATGCATACCGTACAAGGAAATGGCAAGGCAACATATAACATACCAATGCATACCATTTCCATTTCCATTGACAATGCATACCATACCATAGAATATCATTATCAATGCATACCATACCATTTCCAATGCATATCATACCATTTTCATTGTCATTGCCAATGAATACCATACCATACCACACCATACCATACCATTTCCAATGCATACCATACAAGGCAATGGAAAGACAATGCATACCATACCATTTCCATTTACATTGCCAATGCATACCATACCATATTCCAATTCATACCATACCAATGCCAATAAATACCATACCATATTCCAATTCATACCATACCATATTCCAATTCATACCATACCAATGCCATTGCATACCATACCATATTCCAATTCATACCATACCATACCATACCATACCATTTCCATTTACATTGCCAATGCATACCATACCATATTCCAATTCATACCATACCGTATTCCAATTCATACCATACCTATTCCAATTCATACCATACGATATTCCAATTCATACTATATTCTAATTCATACCATACCAATGCATACCATACCATACAATACCATACCATACCATACCATACCATTTCCATTTACGTGCCATGAAATGTATATATATATATATATATATATATATACTCAACATCATCTAAATTGTACATTTTTTACAAAATGGAAACTCGTGCCCCGTATACAAAGGGACAACAAGTGCCCTAACATAAAAAACATATATATTGTGGCCTAGCTACAAAATGGTAGTAGTTGGTCAATCGTTGACCATTTCCACCCTCGCCACCCTCAGGAGCATATTGGAAATCTATCTTTTTTCTCTTGCTCAAGGATGCACCTTGAGAGGTTTTAGGCATGGGTGTGCTTCGACACTCTGGAGACTGCACAAAGAATAAACAATGTTATAAGTTTTTTTCATCAATGAATTAGTAGACATACAAATTGATACTTTGTAATTTTACCTAAGAAAACTCATTGCATATGAAACTGTCAGTTGTGAGGGTGTTACCCTCCTCCACGACCCCAATCTCTATGCAATGCCACCCTGCATTAATTACAAGGATCAAGTCAATAAAATTAAACAAATATGTGTAAAAAAAATTCATGAAACATAAAAAATTATCATTAATGCATTATATCACCGTGAATATCTCAGGCATCAATGGAGAATCACTATGGATCGAGCACTAGGTTGTACAACCTACTCTGAGACAACCTCTAATGTGGCAGTCTCTATCGATGGGGCCGAAAGTGGTGGTGGGGGTGGGTGGTATACAGGTGGGTTGTGATGGACCCTCACAAGTTGTACAAGTGATTCCAACACCCTAGGCCTAGAGAAAGGAAACCCAAAAGCAACGACCAAGTTCCCAGGGGGTGCAATACTACTATACCTAGAAAATATATCGACAATCTGCATACATATGAATAAAATTGAACTATTATTACCAAATAGTAAAATTCAAAAACATAAACAAAAACAATTTGAGAATTATATGACATTTAACTTTACATATGATACATGTGACACTGGTGAATTTTCCATCCCAGATGGACAATCATCGGCATCGCTTGGTGCCAAATCCTGTGGAAACAAGAGAACATATAAAACAAATTGAGGATGTCATAAAATAAAGAAATGATTATGCTAAATATATCAAATTTTATACATGCATGTGTGTACGGTGCACCCAATGAACATGCTGCCTCTACTGTTGCATTAGTGGTGGGTTTAGGAACTGATGCATCCACAGGAGTAGAGGGTCTGCTGCTGGGACACAACAACTACAAAAAAAAACACAATCAAATATCTATATAAATACACAAAATAAAAATAAAAANATGTATTCCTGTAGCTCGACCATTTGTGACATTCACATGGACGACTATTATGTCCACGTGCCCTCTCCTCACCGTACTCTCATGTGCATGATGACGCTCCAAATCCTCTATCAATGTCACTGGCAGGCACCTCCTGCCGAGATAGTGTAACAAAGCTACTTTGTTGCAGTAGGATACGAGTCAATGAGGAGATGGCTAGTTGTACCTGTTGCAAGTTCTCTGCAATAGGAGGATGTTGGGTAGGGGGTTCAGGCCTTCACCTGGGGGGACAAGGACTTAACTCAAGGTCACACATGGCATTCTCTCAGTCCTGTGCGAACCCTTGACCCACCCCATGGAAGTCACCAATGTCAAAGTAGTTGACATGCTTACCCATAATAAAATCAGCCCATAATTTCCTTAGAAAATATAAGGGCATCTCCCTGTTATTGCAGGGAGGTTTATCAAAAACCATGTACCACCTATCCATCCATTTTTCACCAATCTGGGGATGGAAGCATGTAATACCCCAAGGAAGTGCCCCGATTATATTATGAATTGTAATCATGTTTTGTAGGCTGGTGAGATGAGTTTTGATAAGCTGGTGGGCTTATGTGTTTATTAGGCCAAAGAGCCTAAGTGTTAAAGGACAGGAGCTTGTTTTTTTATATGTAATTATGCAGAACATTAATAAATATTAAACATCGTTGTGTGTAGACCGACCATGAAGAAAGAGTGATGGGGGACTAAGCTTCCACAAGGTGGGTAAGGAAAAGGGGGATGAAAGGTTGGAAAGAGGGGCTACGCTAAGAGGCTTAAGTCCTTGAGAGTAATAATTTATTATTATTCCAAAGTTGTGTGAAATACATGTTTTTATCCTAAGTCCTGGGAGAGGCAACGCATGTAGCTCCAACGTGTGCAAAAATGGAACACATGCAGCTCCAGGAAGATAAGTGTTGACCTGGGCGCATGCAATTAAATATGAAGAGTCAGCTCATCTTGGGGGTTCATCCTCCATTCTTTCATCTGTTGTCTGAACCGTGTTGCCTCTGCATATGATCTTTGCATACCTCACGTAACTCTGAAACCCGAAACCGTGAGGCCAACCTGTGATGTTTTCTTGAGAAGTCGATGCATCCTTAGTCTGAACCCATTTTACCTTTGCTTCTGACCTCTGCATAACCACGTACATATGAGAAACTAGTTGGGAGGGAAAGGTTGATGTGTGTGTCCTGTGAACCCAGGTTTATCCACAATGCAAATATGAGTTCCTGGGAGAGAATCCATCCTCATAAATTGTGTGTCTTCCTAATGACCTTGCCTAACCTAGGATTCCCTTGCTCGGTGGATCTTAGTCCCAGCTTGGGGGTGACCTACTGCTGAGAGTGATGAGCAGCGGGGTCTAAGGCTGGGAGGTTTGTGGAAGGCATGCATGTAGTTGGTGGAATTACGCCAGTTTAAAAGATAAATATTAATTCTTTACTTAATTTATATGTGATGCATGTCTGTGTCTTTGAAATGTTATCATGTATTCTGTTGCATGTATGAATTGCTGTTAATTCTATTTAAATCTGAATGATGGCAGTAACTCTATGTTAAATGTGTTAATTTGATTTAATGCATGTTATATATATATATATGTATGTGAATGTTCCGGGTAGTAGCATTTCCTGACAGTGGGGTTGATGGCTAGGGACGTTACAATATGCTATCAGAGGGATGGTTTCAACGTTGAGCCTAGATGGGCCGGATACGTGGTCTTTGGACACAAGGTTTCGAGTGGAAATGGTGTTCGGAGGAACCAATTTCGAACCTTAGAATGTTTCTGAGTGCCAAGGGGTTACGTGGTCGTGTTACGAAGCTCAGGAGGAGTAGCGGTAGAATAAAACCACAACCGACGTGGTATTTGACCATAGAGAGAGAGAGCTCAACACTTGGGGTGTTGGAGTTGTAGGATCTGTTCGGAAGGAGAGGAAAAACCTTTACGACTGTTAGATCTGGAGAAAGTGCAAAAATGATAACTTGGAATCACTTTGACCTTTGCGATGTCGGTGAAACTGAATGCAAAGGTAAGAGAAAGGCTGAATCCCAAAGCTCCGAAGTCCAAAGGAGATCTACACCGTAGATCTTAGGAAAAGAGCCTGACTGTTAGATCCGTGTCCATGAAGGCAAAGGAAAGTCACTTCAGAGGATTTCAAGTGTGGAGTGTGACAAACTCCTGAAGTCTCGAAGGCCAAAGTAGATCATAACCATCTGTTGCGAAGGACACACGTCAAGAGATCGTGTACTTCAGGTGGAAGTACTTCGTGACACAACAAGTGTTGTGATTTTGAAACTCTTGAAGCCTGAAGTGTCGAAGTCACTCATAGTCATTGATCGTGAAGGAGGACGCATGTCAGTAGATCGTGAAATCCA
>SNQJ01S0002799.1:38710-56383 GCA_010110895.2 Picea sitchensis
GGACACAATGGATGTGTGCCACATGTCAGTGGGTTTAGAACCCATGGAATATTGAATGGAATTTGGAATGTGACGAGTGTCACCCATCTGAATGGGCCACGTATCAGTCGCTAGTATTCTGCCATGTGGCATCCTGTATGAGCAAGGTTAGTAGGGCCTGAGGTTATTTAATGTAGTTAAAGGTCGGAGGACCCATAGTGGCATTGTTCAAGATACATCAAGATGAACAGCCAAGAGACATTATGGGGACGCAAGTTGCACAGAAGCTAATTCTCTAATGTGGTCCCTCAATCCAAACTGTGGTTTCACTAAGGGGTTATGTGTCAACATCAGAAGAATTGCAGGATGAAAGGAGGGTTACTCCAAACCATTGTTTCATGCCCCCGCAATTGGAAAAATGTTAAGTAATGTGACGTAATGACATCACCAAAGGTGATTGGTAATGTTAGGAGATTAACAATTTGGATGTGCAGATGCGAGATTGTCCGAAGTCCCGAAGTCTTTTAACTCAGATGCCCGAGGTTCCACAACTAGTGTCATCCGTTGAATGTTGGGTAGACGTGGACCATTGATCCACCCTACTTCGTGAGTTTGTTAATTCAGAACTTTGAGAGTCTGTTGTGATGTATTATGAAGACTTCGAAACTCGAAGTCCTGATTAAGTGCCTATCGATATAGTGCTTGGTCACATCCCGTGGTCACAGGGGTTGGGGCTAAGAGAAAAGGGCTGAGGCCTGAAATTGTTACAGAGCCGAGCAAATCTCGGAAAAATTCATGAAATTGAACTTTCTTAAAACAGATTCGGTTTATGAATTCTGTGGGATTTGTTACGGAATGATGGCCTGAAAAATTCTGGTTGACTGCACATTGTGTTTGCAGAGTTCAACGAGTGTCAGGACCAAACTGAATTGCCACTGAGTGTAGAGAAATGGAGGAGGCACACAATGCTTCCAGTCCATAAAATGAAGCTAAAGGGATGGATATTCATTTGGGAGTTGAAGGGTCGAAATCCAATGGACATGGAGAAGAGATAGATAAGGAAGTTCATATGATGAAAATCATTGAAAGATTGCAGAAAGATGCCCAAACTCACCGAGCAGACAACAAAAATCTCATTAAATCTAAGGAACAATACGGAGAATTCAACTTAAAGTTGATGAAGAGTCTGGAGAGAATAGAAAATAAGTTGGATAAGGAGAGAGACTCGAGAGAAACAGGGAGTCACCAGAATTTAAGGGAAGAAGATCAAAGAGTGTTGGTAGACACCATCATCACTCCCAAGGTTGCTCCAAGAGGAGGGCACACAATAGTTCAAGCCCATCTCCTACTAGAAAGCACAACAGTTTTGGAGTGGATGAACTGAAGGGAAAAATGAACAAGATTAAGCCTCCTACGTTTGATGGAGAACACAAGAAGGAGGAAGATGTTGAAACATGGTTGCTTGGCATGAGAAAATATTTCCAACTGCAAAATTATTCCTCTCATGCAAAAGGAAGAATTGCAATGTATCAATTGAAAGGAAAAACATCCATGTGGTGGGATCAACTTGTGCAGGTGCAACACATTAGAAAGAAGGATATCACTTGGAAATAATTCAAGAGGTATTTCGAGAAGAAATACTTGACTAAAAGATATTACGACATAAAGATGAAAGAGTTCTTTGAACTCAAGCTGGGCAACATGACCATTGATGAATACGAACAAATTTTTTTGGAGTTACTGAAGTATGTTATGTTCATAAAATATGAGAATGTCAATATTCAAAGGTATCTGAGTGGACTGCCACCTTCCATTGGGGACAAGATTCAGTATGATGACCCAAAAACTATGGAAGAAACGATAAGAAGAATTAAATGCTTATATGAGCAACAAAGAGAGAAGCCTACTTTTCGGAAGGCTTGGGAAGACAAGAAGAAATTCGAGATGGATCAGAGAAAGAAGGGAACTAAGCCACCCTTTTTCAGGAATAGTCCTCAAGGACAACCATATTTTAGAGAGCCTAGGAAGGTTGAAGTGGGTGGGTAGATGCCAAGACAACCACCTATGGAATCCCAGGGATGTAAAGGAAACCATAGGTACAATGATTTCCCCCACAGAAATGACAAATTGAGAACTGTCCACAATTTCCAGCAAGTTGAAACAGTGGAGGACATGGGCAGTAGAATACCCAAGATCTACGCAGCCCTGGACAACAAGCAAGCAAAATATCAATCACACATGATTGAAGTGGAAGGTATGATCAACAACCATGCCTTTACTATTTTAATTTATTCAGGGGAAAACCATAGTTATATAGATCCTAGAGTGGTGGAAATTTTGCAATTGTTGAGAAGCAAACATGAAAAGTCTTGGTTAGTGCAGCTGGCTATAGGAACCAAGAGGAAAGTCATTGAGTTAGTTAAGTCTTGTCCAGTGGACATGAATGGACTGAACACAAAGGCTAAATTAAATGTTCTACCTTTGGGTTCTTATGACTGTCTAGTTGGGATGGATTGGTTGGAAAAACACCATGACATCCTGGACTATCATAACAAGGCATTCACTTGCCTAGATGAGGAAGGAAATCGGAAAACAGTCCAAGGAATTCCCATAGTTGTTGCTATCAGAGAAATCTCAGCAATGCAGTTGAAGAAGTGATACAGAAAATGATGTCAATTATTTGCAGCCCATGTGGAGGAAACACCTAAGGATAAGGTGTCAAGTATTGAAGACCACACAGTATTAAAAGATTTCGAAGATGTATTCCAGGAGGTACTAGGATTACCCCCGAAGAGAGATATTGATTTCTCTGTAAACCTGATGCATGGAGCAGCTCCAGTGTCGAAATCTCCTTACAGAATGAGTACACCAGAGCTGAAAGAACTACAATTGCAGCTTGAAGAGCTTCTAAAGAAGGGTTACAGATGCCCAAGTGTGTCACCTTGGGGTGCCCTGGTCCTGTTCGTGAAGAAGAAGGATGGGACATTGAGATTGTGCATTGATTTTAGACATTTGAACAAAGTGACTATTAAGAACAAGTATCCTCTGCTGAGGATCGATGATGTCTTTGATTAGTTGAAGGATGCTAAGATATTTTCAAAAATAGATCTTAGATCAGGATATCACCAAGTAAGAATAAAAGATGAAGACATCAACAAGACCGCCTTCATAACAAGGTATGGTCACTATGAATTCACAGTGGTGCCTTTTGGGTTGTCAAATGCACCCGTTGTTTTCATGTGTTTAATGAATGGTGTATTCAAGGACTATCTAGACAAGTCTGTCATATTATTTTTGGATGACATCCTAGTGTATTCAAAGACAAAAGAAGAGCATGAACATCATCTAAGGATGGTGTTGCAGGTTCTAAGAGATCACCAACTGTATGCCAAGTTGAGCAAGTGCTCATTTTATCAAAAGAAGATTCATTACTTGGGGCAAACAATTTAGAGGATGGGATAGTTGTGGATCCTGAGAAGATTGAGGCCACCAGAGAATGGTAAACACTGACTAATGTAACATAAGTTAGATCCTTTATGGGTCTAGCTAGATATTACAGAAGGTTCATTGCAGGATTCTCAAGGATATCTCACTCTATAACTTCCTTGCAAAGGAAGGAGAAGAAGTTTCAGTGGACAAAAGGTTGTGAGAGAAGCTTCCAGCAATTGAAGCAATTGTTAACCAGTGCTCCAATCCTGAGGATTGCATATCTGAATGAAGACTTTGTAGTGTGTACAGATGCATGAAAAGAAGGACTGGGAGGAGTCCTCAGTCAGAATGGATTCGTAATTTGTTATGAATCCATAAAGTTGAAAAAGCACGAAAGGAACTATGAAACTCATGATTTGGAGTTGGAAGCCATAGTACATGCTCTAAATAAATGGAGGTATTACCTCATGGGAAGGAGGTTTGAACTGAGGATAGACCATAATGGTCTAAAGTATTTGTTTGATCAACCAACCTTGAATTCTAGGTAGAGTAGGTGGTTGGAGTTTCTTTGTGAATATGACTTTGATATCAAGCATATCAAAGGAAAAGAGAACAAAGTGGTTGATGTGCTCAATAGGAGAGTGCATGAATTGCATGCTACAGACATTAGCATGTACCAACATGGTATTAAAAGTAGAATTTCAAAAGCTACAAATGCAGATTTGCAGTACATGGAGTTGGTAGAAAAGATACAACAAGGTAAGATGCCACAAAAATTGGAAAATTATAAATTGGAAGTCGATGGAACACTCCTTTACAAGAACAAAATTTATGTACCTAATGTCCAGGACTTGAAACTTATGATTTTGAATGAAATGCATAATGTGCCTTATGTTGGGCACCCTAGATATCAGAAAACTGTGGCATCAGTCAAGAGCCATTACTTTTGGCCAAGTATGAAAAAGGAAATTGTAGAATACATCACTAGATGTATGGAGTGTCAAAAGGTTAAAGATGAGCATAGGCACCCAACAGGGTTGCTACAACCTTTACCCATTCCTGAGTGGAAGTGGGAGGTAGTGACAATGGATTTCATCACAGGATTTCCCAGAACCAAAAAGAAGCATGATGCAATCATGGTGGTGGTGGAAAAGCTTACGAAAGATGCCTATTTTATTCCATTAAAGACTACTCACAAGGCAGCTAATGTTGTTGATATTTTTATGAGGGAAATATCACGATTGCATGGTATTCACAAGACAATTATGTCTGACAGGGACCCAAAATTTACCTCAAAGTTATTGAAGGGGTTGTTCAAAGGGTTCAGAACAAATATGAACTTTAGCACAACCTATCATCCCGAGTATGATGGGTAGACAGAGAAGGTGAACCAAGTGATAGAATATATGCTAAGGATGTATGTGATGGATAAACTGTCTAAATGGGAAGACTACCTACACTTGGTATAATTCACCTACAACAATGGGTATCAAGCATCGTTGAATATGAGCCCATTTGAAGCACTTTATGGCAGAAAGTGAAACACTCCAGTAAGTTGGGATAATCTAGTTGATAGAGAAGTATTTGGGCCAGAGTTGCTCAAGGAAATCGAAGAACAAATGTTGAAGATTAAGTAAAATTTGAAGATTTCCCAAGGCAGGCAGAAGAGTTATGCTGATAAAAACAGAACCCATAGAGAGTTTAAAGTGGGAGAGCATGTTTTCCTGAAAGTGAAAGCCAATAGAAGTTCCCTGAGGCTAGGAAACTATTCGAAGTTGGCAGCCAGATTTTGTGGGCCATTTGAAATCCTAGAAAGGATTGGGCCAGTTGCATATATGCTTGCATTACCCGCATCCATGACTGTACATAATGTGTTTAGTATTTCATTGCTTAAGAGATATATACTTGATGCTAATCATGTAATCGATTGGAATGTGATTCAGGTGCAGCAAGAAGGTGTCCTGCAAGTGCATCATGTGCACATATTGGACCAGAAAATAAAATAGCTCCAGAATCGAGCCATAGGGCTTGTAAAAGTCCAGTGGACCTGGTACGGTCCTGAGGACATGACATGGGAGCATGAAGATGCTATGAAAAGAGTTGCACTAAGGACAATGAAAAAATAAGGGGAGGGGATTGTAATACCCCAAGGATGTGCCCCAGTTATATTATGAATTGTAATCATGTTTTGTAGGCTGGTGAGCTGAGTGTTGATAAGTTGGTGGGCTTATGTGTTTATTAGGTTGGAGAGCCTAAGTGTTAAAGGCCGAGAGTCTGTTTTTGTATATGTAATTATGAAGAACATTAATAAAGATTAAACATCGTTTCATGCAGACCGACCTCAAAGAAAGAGTGATGGGGGACTAAGCTTCCACAAGGTGGGTAAGGGAAATGGGGCTAAAAGGTTGGGAAGAGGGGATAAGCTGAGGGGATTAAGTCCTTGAGAATAATAATTTATTATTATTCCAAAGCTGTGTTAAAGACATGTTTTTATCCTAAGTCCTGGGAGAGGCAACACATGCAGCTCCAACGTGTGAAAAAAGGGAATGCATGTATCTCTAGGAAGACAAGTGTCAACCTGGGCGCATGCAGTTAAATCTGAAGAGTCAACTCATCTTGGGGGTTCATCCTCCATTCTTCCATCTGTTGTTTGAATCATGTTTCCTCTGCGCCTGATCTCTGTATACCTCACACAGCTCTGAAACTCGAAACCGTGAGGCCAACCTGTGATGTTTTCCTCAGAAGTCGACACATCCTCAGTATGAACCCATTTTACCTATACATCTGACCTCTACATAACCACATACATCTGAGAGACCATTTGGGAGGGAAAGGTTGACCTGTGTGTCCTGTGAACCCAGGTTTATAGACACTGCAAATATGAGTTCGTGCCTTAACCATTTGGGTTGTTGTCCTGTGTATTACCTAAGCAGTGTGGCATCATAACTGTGGGATGTTGTGGCCACACAGTCCCTTGGATGAGTGTGATTTACTGACATCATTTGTTTCTTGTTGAGCCTTATTGTTGTCCTCCTTGTGCTGGAATGGAGCTGAAGAAACATGTTGTCAGGCTTGTGTGCAACACTCTCTCCAGGTGAGGGAGGTGGTTGTGGTTGAAGAGGCAGGTTGTCAAGCCTATGAAAAAATCTCTCCAGGTGATAGAGTGCATGGAGGAAGTGAGAACTCCTGGAAGGGGTCTTGTAGCTGCCAAAAAGCTCAGACAACTCTGGTCTGGCATGTTGCTGAAGCCTAAGGCAAGGGAGGTTTAGTAGCCAAAGGATTGTCCTGTGTGACAATGAAGGTGTATACTCTTGGGGTGAGACAAGCATGTGGGGAATGAGAGTCTGTGGGCAGTGGGCATAAGTGGCTCCTGGGAGAGAATCCATCCTTATAAACCGTGTGTCTTCCTATTGACCTTGCCTAGCCTAGTATTCCCTTGCCTGGTGGGGCTTAGTCCCAGCTCAGGGGTGACGTACTGCTGAGAGTGATGAGCAACATGGTCTAAGGTTGGGAGGTTCATGGAAGGCCTGCACGTAGTTGGTAAAATTACACCAGTTTAAAAGATAATTATTAATTCTGTACTTAATTTATATGTGATGCATGTTTGTGTCTTTGAAATGTTATCATGTATTCCATTGCATGTATAAATTGTTTTTAATTCTATTTAAGTCTAAATGATGGCAATAAATCTATGTTAAATGTGTTAATTTGATTTAATGCATGTTATATATATATATATATATATATATATATATAAGTGAATGTTCTGCGTAGTAGCATTGCCTAACAGTTGGGTTGATGGTTGGGGACGTTACAATGCACCAGTCAATAGAGATGTGTTTCCTAGTCAATGCTATTTCTTGTCCATTTCTAGGATCCCTAAAAATATACAATATTTGTTGTTTTGAAATGCCCAGTTCTTTGACCTGGTTTTTGTCCAAACCAATGCTATAGAACTTGACATACATTCGTGCCCTATAATAAAAAATAGAGGTCAATTTCCCTTGGGCACTTCTAATGGATTGCATAATGATGTCCAAAGAAGTGGCCAAAGAGACTATGTTAGGCTCTCTAGTCTCCCTTAATTGTTCCTCAAGGGTTCGTAATATAATTAAACACTCATCAATTTTAGTGTTTACATTGTGTGGTGGTGGTGGGTTGGGGTTTTGATCTTCTTGGTTTTCTTTTGATTAGTTTAAATTGTCTTGGGGTTCCATTGTATTACCTATGTTGCAATTTAAAAGCCATGACATGTAAATTAGGTTCCTTTTTTATTTAAAATACAAAATTACATTTTTTTTAATTTAGATTATTGGGAGAAAAATACTAAATTGGAATGACTAAATTGGATTAAAATTAATAAAAATGTAACATACATAGACACGGTGGCCCCCTCCTCCCTTTCTTCCTCTCTAGTTCCACTATATTTTCCCAATGAGAGAAACACAAACACAATTTTTGCACAATGGGCACAAATCGCGTTTGGGCCCTTTAAATATTTTTACCAGTAAGATCGCATGCACGTTCTTAGGACCACACACACTCTCTTAAGACCGCACACATGTTCTTAAGACTATGCACATGGTTTTTACACTAAAACTATGTGGCAATCCATGTGGAGGTTTGTCTATATCCAAACCTATAGGTATAGCAATGCGTGTGCATTCCTAAGAACGCGCTTTTGTTCCTGCAAGTGTGTGTTCTTAATCATTCCCTTGCCACTTTTTGGCCATGAACTTCTTGCACTCACCCTTAATTTTATAAATTCAATCAAAGCTAGTAGTTAACTAATATGGGATATAAGGAAATAAGGTGAAAAAAGTATAAGAATTTAGAATATTTTAAGATTTGTTGGGGTGAACTATTCCAGTGGAATATCCATGGCAATTTACAAATCACAAATCAACAAGATCTACAAGAATAAATTTATTCATATTTAAAAAGAGTTGATCTCTCTTGATCCCTTCTTCTTCATTATGTAAGATTATTTGGCTCATGTGAAGGAGCTATAGTTTAAATTGGGTGAATGTGGCATAGATCTTCCAAAGAAAAATGGTTTGCTTATATCCCTAATCCTAATAAATCTAAGGAAACCCTATGATATTTTTTTTTCGACATTTCACACTAGTTTGGATTTCAAAATAGAAGATGATAAGGGTTGCACCTTTGATTCTTTTCATGGTTTTCTAATTAGGGCACATGAAAAGTTGCTTGATGAAGGTAAACTTGAGAACAAGCAAAAGGGCCATCTACTTAAGGAAAAAGGTTGAGATAACTATATAGAAATAGGTCAAGAACTAAATCAAGAGAAAGAACAAGATTGTGTCAACTAGACTGATAAAAAGAAGCATGATGACCAAACATTGACTAATCAAGGTAAGAATAAGAAGACTTATCAATATCATGGAAAGAAAATCCATTTTGGCTTGTTGGAAGAAAACTAAAAATCTTGAGGATAAGGTCAACAAGCTTGAAGGCAAGGTGTTGACTAGTTGACTAATTGACGTACATCATCGACTTTCAAAAGGTAAGGAAGAAAACTATACTTTCTTCTATAGTACTTCTCAAACATTACATGCTCAAAATTCTAAAAGTTAGTGGATACTTGACTCTATTTTTACCCATCATATGACTAAGGATGTTTCCCTCTTTTCTTCAACAAATAAGTTTGCAAAGGAAGAAATATTTTTTATATATGATCCTGTAATTACTTTTTATAGTTGTGGTAGGATTGAATGCCAAAATGGTGTGATCACCAATGTGTATCATGTACAAAGCTTCAATGTCAATTTATTGTAAGTGCCCCAACTAACCTAGAATGGTAATATGGTTGAATTCTATCCCAATAGGTTTTGTGAAGGATATTAACAATGAATTCATTGTTATTTCTAAGTTTATTATTGACACCAAATATAGACTATATAATTTCTGTGTTTTCCATAAATGGGATCCAGGATTGACTACACTCATAGCCAATACCAACAACTAGAATAAAATTTGGCATCAAAGTCTTGGACATATGAATTTCCAAAGTATGAAATTAATGCAAAATTTTAATATGGTTAATGAACTACCTAAGGCATTTCCCTTGATGGAGTATGTGAAGGGTGTGTGATACGAAAGAATCACTAGGATGGATTTGAGATAAGGAAGGATTCAAGAGAAAATAAACTATTGGAACTTATCCATAATGACCTTTGTACAATGAAGAAAACATTACTAATTGGTGTAAGGTATATTTCAGCCTTTATTGACAATCTTTCCTTATACACTTAAGTATATTTCTTGAATATCAAGGATCATGCCTTGGAAAAGGTTCAAGGAATTTAGGGCATTAGATGAAAAGAAATGTGGTCGACTTGTGAAACCTCTAAGATCAAAGAATGGAGGAGAATATGCGAGCAAGGCATTTGAGAGCTACTTGTCATAGAATGGTATCTCTTAGTAGAGATCTGTATCTTACACACCTCAATGAGATGTTGTTTTTGACAAGAAGAATCAAACCTTTGTTGAAATAGCATGGTATCTTCTCCAAGCCAAAGGATTACTGGCCAAATCTGTGGTAGATGTTGTATACTACTCAAACTATGTTTTGAACATGTTTCTAACTCCTTTTGAGAAATGGAGTTGTAGAAAACACCCAATTGGACATCTTAGAACTTTTGGATGTATAATGTGGGCTCACATTCTAGATAATAAGTGAAAGAAACTAGATGTAAAGAGTCACGATGGCATTAGGATTGGCTATTATGATGAGTCAAAAGCCTACATATTGTTTGATGCAATCAAGAAAGAATGTTTTTGTGAGGGAGATGTTGTCTTTGGTTTTTTAAGCATTGATCCATTTGAAATTGAGAGTAATTTTTTATTGGTTGACCTATACAGTGCATCAACTAGCTTATTGATTGGACAATCGAATCGAATAATAGACGGAAATGACATTAGGTCTTCCAGGGTAGAGTCATCTACTAGGATTGAATTACTTGATCATTCGACTATGGACCCTCATGGTGATTATATTGTAGGAATTCCTTCTACAAGGGATTTTAGTCTACTCGAATGAAAAACTAAGATAATTGAAGCTACTAGTGATGATGTAGGTAAAGTAAATGACTCAAGGAAGAATAGAGGATAGAAACACCATGGTAGTATTTCTTTGATGGTCCTTGTGCTAGCGACATGTGATCCTAATACAAGTGTAGATCCACATTGTCAACCTAAATGGGAGAAAGCTAAGGTTGAAAAATATAATTCTTTGATGAAGAATAAAACTTGGGACTTAATTTCTAAACTACAAGGAATGGATGTGTGAAATGTCGATGGGTTTATAACACTAAATTCACATCTAAATGTGTTTTTTTTAGAGGAATAAGGCTCAACCAATAGAAACTGGATTTTCTCAATAGGGAGATATCAAGTGGCTAAAACTCTTGCCTATGTTGCAAACATGAACTTTGTTTGACCAATTCTTTCACTTGCTACTCATTTTGGAAGGGAGGTAGATGAGGGATATTAATATTTCCTTTCTACATGATGATGTCATTAAGGAAATTTATATGGAACAACTCATAGGCTTTGATAAGGATGGTAATGTTGTGTGTCAACTAAAGAAATCCTTGTATGGTTTGAAACAAACCTAGCATAGGGCATGGTATGAGAAAATAAATAATTTATTTGTTAGATCTGGTTTAACTATCCTAATATATTAACTATCTCGTGTGTATTAATATCGTGATATATTGAGCCTATGTTGCAGAGAATATATATTCTATGAGAGATTTTTATTTCTATTTTTAATTCGGAGATGTCATGGAACCAACTTCCAATGCCATAATTAGATCTCATCCCAAATTTTACACCATGCTGGAAAATATCAACGCCAATCCAAAATCCAAAGAAGCCCACTTATTTCACGTGGCTCGAACCTTTGACAAGCCCCGGACAACTATTCTTTCTCTTTGCAGAAAATGGACAACGAAGTGGGCGACTAGATTGGCTGGAATTTTTCTTTACGGTTGGTAGTGCATGCACCAAGATATTTGTGGGTTATACTTATAAGTTCTCATAAAACTTTTTTGAATTAAGAAGTTCGAAATATCTCTCAAATTCGGAGTTATCACTTTAAAAAAATTAAAAATACATCCCGCATGAGGGTCATTGCCTATAAATAACAGTCAGAAATACACATCAAACGATTACAATTGTACATAGTTATATTTTGCCAAGTTCTCTGTTTGTAGGGGTTTGTTTATCTCCTCGAATAGGGTTATTGACCTTTTCACCAATGACCCCAAAGGTCTGGAATATCCCCTGCAATCCATGTGTTAATTCTACATGAAAGATGAAGAATCGTATGGGAGACAAAAACATGAATCACATTTTCTGAATGTTGATATAACAACATCAAGGGGATTGATGTGTTAGGCAGCAGAAGCATAAACATAACAAGATTTTAATCGAAAAGAAACTAAAATCAAGATTAAACCAGACATAACAATAATTACACAATTGACACATAACAAAAGCATAAACATAACAAGATTCTAATAGCAAAGAAACCACTGGTATTCTTATTATTCAAGGGAAAATTACAATAGTCAACACCGGCATACAACCATCATCTCCTCACCACACACATTGCGTTCCACATTATTTCATATTTCACACAGTGCACATTCACCTCTATGGGTATGCTCGTATATATAACATTTATCAGAACTGATCATAAATAAATCACATAGTTACACAACACGTTGACTGTAGTATGCATGCATGCACAATCTAAATTTAGTGCATGCAACCGCATGGGAAATTGGTTGGCACGTTTTCAACAATCTCCACCTTGATAACAATTTACCTGATATATCATGCTCGAATTAATTCATCACCTTCCGTGCAAGCCAAGAGAAGCCAGACACCATCACAACTCCACAACTTCTCTAATAGTATTGTTACGTGAACATGTCTGCATGATTCTCTCTAGTATGGACCATTCTTCCTCAATCAGTAACCTGTCCAATTAACCGATGCACTTGTCACATTTTGATATGTTGGACTGTTAGTCAAATGCACAACACTTTGACCACCATGAAACACCACATCCTGTACCTGTCCAAACTTACCTAATATATCCTTGCATTCTTGCAAGACATAACCTGAGGTAGGTCTCCTCTATTCCAAATCTCACGAATCATAACCACAAACTAAATCACTGCAACCATTGTAAGTGATACTTGTACTTCTGTGTTTGAAGCACCCATTTCCATGCTCTTCACCTGGTTTTTTCATGTGTCTACTGACAACACCAACTTCATGTGAAATGATGACCATTTCCCATCGCAAATATCAAACTTCCTACTAGCATATAATACTCGAAACATATAACCCTTTTCATCAGTTAGGACATAAACCTGAAGAAAACTTACAATGGAAATCCAAAGGGATTTTACCGGTTTCACATTATTCATACCAAATTTCTCGAGTATCTTCACCACATATTTCTGTTGTGGTAACCAAGCTTACCATATTTCCTGTCTCTGTGTTATTCCATGCCCAAGATTTGTTTTTCTACTCCCAGATCCTTCATAAAAAATGTCCTAACTAACTAAGCCAACATGTTGATCTCAACCATGCTTGTGCTTGCAACAAGCATAACATTTAACACCAAGATAATAAATATACCATAAACACAATGGTTATACTCACTTCTTGTAAAATTTGGCTCACCATGAAGGAATCAATCATCTTGTTGACATGCTTCAGGGCATACAATGATTCATGAGTTTGCAAACAAGTCTTTTGTTGTGGTCTTGAACTAATCGTTCTGGTTGTTCCATGTACATCCCATTTTCCGAAAAACTCCATGTAAAACAATTTTAACATCTAGTTGCACTAACATAACTAGTGGTAACACAACATGAATAGAAACATGTTTTTAACAACTTGTGAGAAAAATTCATGGAAATCATACCTTCCAAATACCCTCCTACTACCAGTCAAGCTTTGAACCTTTCATCTTTTTACTATGTTTGATTTTATAAAAGGAGATTCATCAAGCACTGCATCTCTTTCCATGATGATTATGTGGGAAGTAGGATCTCACATTCTACATCCCTTAACATCATCACCATATCAAAGATCTACATATTTGATATGGGTCCCACTTCAAATGCTGATAAAAACATAAGCATCACAACCGAATAATTTCACATTTGAGTAATTACCAGATGACCTGTTCATACCTCTTCCAAAATCTTCTTGTCTTTTGCAACCAATGGTGATCGAGTTACTAGATAGCACAACCACTTCTTTCCACAACTATCGCTGCAACTTGGCATTATTGAACATGCATATTCTATCCCATCTTCCTTGCAATACTTTCCAAGTTCCATGGATATGAACCTACCTTCATCATATATTCTCAAACACTTGATTGACCTTCCAACACATCAGTGTTTCTATAGACCCACCTTTCTAACGCGGACACACTGCTCCACCTTGAAATTTTCATTCGAACAACTTTGACCAAATCCGGCCAAACCAACCCAAGTGAACCTTTGTCACTCACCTCCAGGGACTTCACATGGGATTTTCAGTTCTCCACCTTAACATGAACATTCCCTTGACCAAATCCAGCCAAGCCGACCAAATATGCCTTCACTGCTTACCTCCAGGCCCATTTAACATGGACTTCACCAAGCCTTTTATAGGCTTCATTGCATGCAATCCATGGACACAATACCACGGGATACCCAAAAAACATGGACCCCAAAAGCCACCTGCTTTGACCTAAAAAATAGATTTAACTCATTAACTCTTTCACCGAGTTAAGGCTAACCCAACATACATGCCCCACCCCACATATTCAATCTACCTAAATCTATGTTTAGACTTTTCATAGGTGACTTGATAAACCAAAGATATGCATGCCTATCCAGGTCTTACAGACGTATGCCCATTTATATGCAATCAATAATTTTTACAACACCAAAGTAAATACTTTTTTCTTTTTCTTCACAGTGACTCAACCATCACTGCTCTGCAACCTCTATACTACAGACAAATAAAACTTCATCAACCATACATGTAGCTTAATTTTCTTTCTTTGTGGAGTCCTCTTTGGATGTTTGTTGTCTTTTCCAACAATCCTTCTTCAGATGCCCAAATTTTCCACAGAACCAACATTTTCCCTTACCCTTACTGTCTTTTGACTTAGACCTAGTTGTACCTTTCCTATCTTGCCCTCCTTCTGTAGATCGACCTCTAACCACCATTGTTTATGTTGTTGAGGTTATTTTACTGGATCTTCTACTCATTTCCTCATACAATAGAGGTCCCACAACATTGTCATAATCAATGGCATATGTTGAGTTGAACCACATAGATGTGACCAGATGATCCCAAGATTTAAGAAACAAACACGGTAGAGTAACTTCCTTGTCCTCATCTTCGTACTTTACTTCCATACTAGATAATTGACAAATTAGAGTATTGAAAACATTAAGTGATCAACAATTTTTGTACCTTATTTCATCTGCAAGTTGTACAACTGCCTCTTCAAGAAGATTATGTTCGTCAAGGACTTTTTCATATACAAACTCTCTAGTATGTTCCACAAACCTGTTGTTGTCTCCTATTTCGCGATGTTAAACAAAAATTCATCTGCCAGACACAAACGAATGGCACTGAGGACTCTTGCATCCACATCTTCCCAGTCCTCATCTATTATGCTTGTCGGTTTCTTTATCTTTCCATCCAATGCCTTTTGCAATCCTTGTTGCACAAGCAGATCTTGCATCTTGAGCTTCCATAATCCAAAATTATTCTTATCGCTGAATTTCTCCACCTCAAACTTAGAATTCTACACTTTTTCCATTAGCACAAAAAAAACACCCAAAATATCATAGCTTCTAATNTTAATCATAAAGTTGATCCATCATCTAATTTGTCTTAATATATAAAAAAAGGCCAACTTTACCTTTATTAAATAATATCCTCTATTCATAAATTTACGAAAGGGAGATTCACTTATACCTTTGACTTTTCCATAAAACAACGGGTGTTGCACCCGCTCAAAGGATATCTTGTGACAATTTTTTAATTGTCGCACCTTGTTAAAGGATAGCTTGCGACAAATTTTTAATTGTTGCACCTTGTTAAAGGATAGCTTGCGACAATTTACCTGTGACACTTTTTTCAAATTTGTCATATTGTGTACTAACTATGACACCTTACAAAAATTGAAAATTTTGTAAATGTGCTTATGATTGTTGTACTGTGTAAGAGGGACATCCTGTGATATTGTAATAAAACCCATCTTAGGTCGATCCATTCCACTTAGCTCAACTTGGTTAACCTGCTTTGCTATCCAACGATCTGATTCGCTCTCAAAGCCTTTAACTTTGTGCTCTGATACCACATGTTAGGTAGCGAAAGCATAAACGTAACAAGATTCTAATAGAAAAGAAACTAAAACCAAGATTAAACCATACACAACAACAATCACACGATTGACAAAATGTTTTATGTGGAAACCCAATTTGAAAAAAATCCATGGGGCAATGATAATTGGTATTCTTATTATTCAAGGGAGAATTACAATAGCCAACACCAGCATACAACCATCATCTCCTCACCACGCACACAACACACTCCACAGTATTGTGTCTTGCTCAGACATTGCACATTCACCTCTATGGGTATACTCGTATATATAACATCTATCACACAGTTACACGAACTGATCACATAATTACACATCATGTTCAGTGTAGTGTGTATGAATGCACAATCTAAATTTAGTGCATGCAACTGCATGGGAAATTGATTGACACATTTTCAACATGATACCTATTGACGAATAATAGGCCTATATTTATATGGATCGCACATAGTTGATACATAATAGCCTATACATAGCAATGGGCAACCACAACATCATGGCCATATATATAGAGAGAACAACAACAATTTGGACTTTTTGTCTTTTGGTTTTTGTTCCAAACAGACAAAAATAATGATTCATGATAGGAGTAAGAGCACGTTGAATTATATACAAAGGAGAAATTAAAAGACACAGGCGAAAGTAAAGGATACAAGCCTAATAAAAAGATAAATTGAGTTAAAGTGCGCACGTGGAATTATAAAACATGGGCAGAATTATAACTAGTAAAGCAAAGCACAACAATCCTAAAGAAAATATATATCGACATATAAATAATTAATTTGTACTTAAATGTCTGAATGGAACAGAACTTGTTTTTGCAAGTAGCAATTCATGATAGAAAAAATTTGTGCCCATTGGATAGAAAAAATCTATAAACGAGATAAGGATTACCATGGTATATCAATTGTCTAGTTGTCAACCATGGTTTTTGTCTCTACACGCATAGCCCTAGTTTAATAAACTAAAATATGTTGGTGGGAAAGAACGAAAACCATGATTCTCTGTGTGGTTGAACTTAACTTGATTACACATTCGTCTATCTAATGAACATGGAGAAAATTCAAACATTGACTTTTCCCTCCATGCCCATTGGATAGACAAAATCTATAAATGAGATAAGGATTACCATGGTATATTAATTATATGATGCTTGGAAGGTGATGGTTTAGTTGAAACTTTTGTGTGCCCATCCATTTATACACCAACGATGTCTAGATAATTCTTTGTGTACTTGAACTTAACTCAATTGCACATTCAGTGTATCTAATTAACATGGAGTGAAGTCAAACTTTGCCTTCATACCCATTGGATGGACATAATCTACAAGCGAGATAAGGATTACCATGGTATATTGATACTTGAAATACCCATCGGATAGACAAAATCTACAAACGAGATAAGGATTACCATGGTATATTGATGCTTGGAATACCCATTGGATAGACAAAATCTACAAACGAAATAAGAATTACCATAAACTAGATAAAGATTACCATGGTATATTGATGCTTGCAATACCCATTGGATAGACATAATATACAAACGAGAAATAAGGATTACTATGGTATATTGATGCTGGGAATACCCATTGGATAGACAAAATCTACAAACGAAATAAGGAAGGTGATGGTTTCGTGAAAACTTTTGAGTACAAACCTGTTTTATAATTATTCAACAATATATTATACAAATTTCATTATGTTTTATAACTAAATGTGTTAAATGTAGTGTAATAATTAAATTAGACATATTTAAAATTATATATATATGTGTGTGTGAGAGTTTCTTTTATTTTTTGAAGTGTAATAATTAAATTGAAC
>SNQJ01S0002799.1:56492-76542 GCA_010110895.2 Picea sitchensis
ATTTTGAAATTTAGGTAAAATTATTTTCCAAATAATATCTTTTATAGATTTGTTTTTTTCTAAATTAATTAATTTTATTGAGTCAAATGTATGGATTTCCAAATCTAAGGTTTACTTAGCCACCCGAGAAGGTATTTTGTACATGGTTGAAATCAATTTGAAATGCTCAATATATTCGTTTTTTGAAGTCACACGGGGACATGGACACATGGGTTAGTGGAGGAAGTTGTTATATGAATTTTTTTTAATCAGTGTTTCACAAATAAAATAAGTAGCTATTTATTCATAGTAAATAGCCAATAAAAAAATATGTTCTTGATTGATTATAAAGCATTAAAAAAACCCTACCCCACTTTCCTTCTACATTCCATTACACCTAGATTAAGGGTATGCTAGTTATACTTATATTATCTATGAGTTATGGATGTACGATATATTTCTTATATAATTCCATTAGTGTTATTATGTATATAAAAAATTACAATGAGGTAGCAAATTTTTACATATTCTTGAATGATTCATTGTGTGTATATGCATGGAGATTTACTATTTTATTTATAGCATACATATTAGTGCATTGACTAATGTTTCAAGTAGTTAAGTAATGGCCCTATGCCTAGATGGTGGGTTGTCACGTGCCTCACTCGTAATGAGACCATGGAAGCCTAAGGTTAATGGATCTTTTGAAAGGTCTTTGGATGAGACAATATTGAAGGGACCAGACAATATTGAAGGTAGGTAATTGATCCATAATAATCTCTTTACTATGTTTTATGTTTGGTTACAATGCTAAAAGTTTGCACATGATTCAAAATCTAAGAACTCCACTAAAGGCCTCACATATGGATGGTTGGGTTGCCACCATGGGTCTCCATTTAGTGAACATATGATATAGCATATGCATTTGTAGGATATTTGATCTAGGTGAATATTGGTGGCCACCCACCTATTCCAACTGGCTCCTCGTGTCCGTTTTTGATTCAACACGTCTTTCTGTACTGCTTTATAATTGTGAGTTCTACACTTCTGGGGTTGTTTGAAGCCTCCCACATTCTCCAAGTGGATATAAGTGGCCTCTCGCCTCATCCAACTAGCTTATTTTGTATGTTTTCATGTCAACACATCTTGTTGTACTTCTAGGGCTGTTTTGGGGCTCTAAACATTGTTTTCTTGAATCGCCACAGTTAGAATGTAGACAGAGTCAGAGTCTGACGAAAGAATGTGTAGTTATTTGAAAGAACTTTCCAATGGGCTATCACGCGCCTAAAACGAAGGTCGTATGCAAAAGTTACAACCCTAGGAAGTTGAGGTACCAAATTACACCAACTTACCCATAGGGCCCACATGAATTTTGGTGTTTCACCTTCTAGGGTTAGGTTTTTGGATGTCTAGGGTTCTAGAATTCATGAGTAATATGAAAAGGGCCTTTGGAGCCTCATTGTAATCCATTCTACTCAGACGGATGCACATAGCAACCACATCTCTTCTCATAGATAACTACCACCATTCGAGCAAGTTTCAATTCTGCAGTTTTACAGTTTCAACCTATTTCATTATTTAATAGAAGATATTGTTCACTGGATATTTGTGTTATTCTTCCTATATCTGTGTTTATCGTATTCAATCTGTTAATCAGTTTGTTCCGCTCCTAAATTTGGATCAGTGGTATCAGAGCGGTTTGTTGTTCATTTTTTTTTCTTCGTGCATGTCCCTGACAAGGTCTGGGTACAAGAAGTTGGGATTCAAACCAATCGAGGCATTACTAGATCGGTCGCACCGAGTCCGACAACAACCCATGGGAGACGAAAAGAAAGATGATGGAGCAGGATATCCTATTAAAATTTTTCTTGAGGAATCCCTTACGCAACAAAGGAACGAAATGATGGAAAACTTTGTGGAGATCCTTCGACGGTTGCCCACGGGAGAAGCATCTTCATCAGGCGCCCATGCAACCCCCTTCAAGGTACAGGTAAATTTTGATATTTCATTATTTGAAGGACTGATAGATGTGGATGTTGTAGATAAATGGTTGAATCTGCTCGAAGAATATTTTTCAGTCCACAATTTTTCCAATTGGGAAAATATCACTTTTACACTCCTCAAGGTCATTCCCCATGTTAAAGACTGGTGGGATACTTACTCTGAGCAGAGATCCATGGAGAAATTTTCAATTTTTGTGGTGACCCCTACATGGGATTCCTTTTCGGATGCCATTAAAGAACAATACTACCTTGTTGGAAGCTACAAGGACCAGTACACCAGATGGACCACCCTATGTCAAGAAAGGGACCAGACAGTACCATATTTCACCGATATTTTCCATACCCTATGCACCAAATTGGGTATCAAATATTTTGAGCGTAATCTGGTGCTCAAATACCATAGCTTTTTGCATAGACACATTCAAACAAAAATGGATTTCCTAGACATCGCCTCCTTGGGCACAACTTATAGATACATTGTTAAGACTGAGAAAACATTTAAGTAGAAACAACGAGAGTTTGGCTCTGCAAACCCCTCACAACCGAAGCAGGGAAAAGGCAAAACCAACCTACACAGTAGGGGACCAAGTCGATATGGCTTCCCTCAGGACAATCCATCCAAGCTGCAACACAAGAAGGGAAATGAGAAGACGAAGAAGGACACACGAGAAAATGGTGTGAGTACCATAAAAGTCATTGGCACAACATCGACGAATGTTGCTCCAAGCAGTCCCTCGTGGACGAGCTAAAGGCTTATGAGTCAGAGGCCGATTCTGATTCTGAGTCAAATCCTAAAGGAGGGAAGCATATTATTGATGTTGAACCCAGTGCCACAATCGCTACCACCAAATTCTAGCCAAGTGAACCAGAACAACCAAAGGAAGGGGAACACCTCTTTCATTCGTAGATGTGGATCAAGGGGGCTTTGATTCATTTCATTGTTGAAGCAGTAGTCAGAAGAACCTGATTTCAGAAAAGGTTGTCAAGAAGATGAACTTGCCAACAACACCGCACCTGCAACCCTACACCATCGGCTGACTTCGTCAAGGAAGAGATCTCCGTGTTAGCCAACAATGTCGTCTGCCCTACGACATCAAGCCTTTCAAAGATGAGGTACTGTGTGATATTGCTCCCCTTGAATTTTATGATGTTCTTTTACGACAACCATATTTGTTGAAGTGTCATGCTGTGTATGAGTCTAGACCCCGCAGTGTTATTATTACTTTGGGTAGAGAATTGTACATGATCCCAGAGGTGGCATCGCCTACTACTATTTCTTTAATCTCTGCTAAGAAATGCAGTAAGGTCATTTCACAGACTGGGAAGTTCATCTTCTTTGTGATCCATGCTCACAGTAAGCAAAAGGTCGTCACCACATCCATGGCCTCTACACAACACCTCTCTTTGCAGCAGAAGAAAGTGGACGGGGTCATGTAAGAATACAGAGACATCTTCGTCTCACCTATAGGGGTACTGACACACTGCCAAGTCAAGCATCCAATTGATCTAAACCTCGATGCACCTCTACCTAATGGACCAGTCTATCGATGTTCACTAATAGAGAATGACGAAATCAAGCGTCAAATCCAAGAGCTTCTTCAAAAGGGTCACATCAGACCCAACTCCTCCCCTTGCAGAAGCCCGATTGTACTGGTGTAGGAGAAGGACGGGGCTTGGCGACTCTACATTGATTACATAGACTTAAACACAATCACTGTGAGGAACTGCTACCCCATTCTGAGGATTGATGACCTTCTTGACCAACTCAAGGGGGAAAATTTATTCATCAATATTGACATGAAGTCTGGCTACCACCAGGTTCCCATCGAACCAATTGATGTCTGGAAGACAAACTTCAAGTCTAATGAAGGTCTCTATGAATGGCTAGTCATGCCCTTTGGCTTAACAAATGAACCAACCACTTTCATGAGGTTGATGGACGATGTATTGAGACCCTTCACCAAATCCTTTGTGTTAGTATATTTGGATGATATCCTCATCTTCAACAGAACATGGGAGGAGCACATGCGACATATTCAACAAGTTTTGAGCACTCTGCGACAACACAAGCTTTATGCCAACTTGGAAAAATTCTCTTTTGGCATGAACAGGGTCCAATCCCTGGGATACATTGTTGATGAGCATGGGGTACATGTTGATCTAGCTAAGATCCAAGTAATCTATGACTGGCCAGCCCCGACCACATTGAATGATCTTCGGAGCTTCTTGGGACTCACCAATTTTTATCGATGGTTCGTGTTGGGATTCTCCCATATTGCATGGGCCCTCAGCCAGGTGACCAAGGGTGATGGTAGGGCCAAGTTTGTGTCAGGAAAGGAGCAACAACGAGCATTCAAAGATCTGAAACATTGTTTGTACTCATCTCCAGTACTCTCCCTGCCCGATCTGCAACAACCATTCGAGATTGAGATTGATGCATCTGACTATGTTGTGGGCGCAGTTCTCACTCAGCACGAGCATTCAGTGCCATACCATAGTGAGACACTCTCTGCTACTGTCCAGAAATACCCCACCTATGAAAAGGAAATTTATTCCATTGTACAAGCCTAACATCAATGGAAACATTACATTCTGGGGAAAGAGAAGATTGTACACACTGATCACAAGCCTTTGTAGTTCATACATACAAAAGGGAAATTGTAGAACAGGCGCCATTAGAAGTGGTCCACCTACCTTCAAAAGTTCCATATCAACATCAAGTATAAGACATGTATCTCCAATCGTGTCGTTGACTGCCTCAGTCGGTCTCCTGTGGCTGCACTTACCACTGTGCTCCATTCCTGTAGACATGAAACATTAGAGTGGCCCCAAATTTACAAGCAAGATTTGGACTTCGCCACCACATATCAACGCTTGGGTACAAGAGCCACTATCACTGATTTTCACATTTAGGACAGACTCTTATACTAGCTGGGCCATCTCTGTGTTCCTACAAGTGAGCGTGCAAAGCTTATTTGGGAAGCCCACTACAGTCGGGTGGCATGACATTTTGGCATAGAAAAAACTGTTGTCGTTCTTTAGAAACATTTTTATTGGCCAAAAATTCGATAGGACGTCAACAAGTATCTCATATCTTTCACTACCTTTGCAATTGCCAAGCCTACCATCAAGAATCAAGGCTTATACACCCCTCTTCCTATTATCGAGAAGCCGTGGGAATCCATATCCATGAATTACGTGTCTAGTTTGTCATCCACCAAGCACGAAAATGACTGCGTGTTTGTGGTCGTTGATCAGTTTTTGAAGATGGCCATCCTCATAGCCTATAAGAATAATGTCACAGTGGAAGATACTGACAAGCTCTTGATCTTCGAATGAGTTTGGGTTCACTTTGGGATACCACAGACCATCATCTCTGACTGAGATAGCAGGTTCCTCAACACGTTTTGGTTGAGTCTCTGGTCTTTTTTGGACACCAAGCTCACATAATCCACTTCTTTCCACCCCCAAATCGATGGCCAAACTGAGGTCTTCAATCGTATGATTGTGCACATCTTGTGCATGTACAATTCTAAGCATCCCCGTACATGGGATGAGAGTCTCCCATATGTCTAACACAGTTACAACAGGGCTCTCCATAGTTCCACTAGCCATAACCCATTTTAGGTGGGTCTGGTATTCCAACCCTTGGGACCCATTGATGTTGCACTTCCTCTTTCCACCGCACAGACATAATCTTCCCTTGATCACTCTGTGATTGACAAAGCCACCAGATTCATTGAGCAGATTCAACACATCCGCCAACAAGTCCAGGAGATTTTGCAGAAATCCAATGCTAAGTACAAGCAGCGCCATGATAAACACAGGGTACCACACCAGTTTCAGATTGGCGACAAAGTATGGTTACATTTGCAGAAGAAGCGTCTCATCAGGCCCCATCAGAAGCTTCATCCACTTCGTTATGGGCCTTACACTATCACCGAGGCTATGGGTAGCAATTCTTTTGAGCTCAACACTCCACCCTTCCTTGGTTTGCATCCAATATTCAATGTGGACCTCCTTCAGCCATATTTTCCACCATTATTGGACACCTCTGAGATCATCGAACAACTGACACCAACATAGCTCAACCGTGACAGCATGGAACAAGCATCCACCGATCAGATAGTGGACACCTAGGTCAAGGGCACTCGCCAACAACAGATCCAACTTTATTGGGTTGTCAAGGCAGGGAAACTCCTACACCAAGGCAAGTGGCTCACCCGGGGCCAAATTCAACAGAAGTTTCCTCACTTTATGGGGGAACTCAACATAATGGAGACCATTGCTTCCTAAGGGGGGAGGATTGATCCAGGTGGATATTGGTGGCCACCCACCTATTCCAACTGGCTCCTCGTGTCTGTTTTTTATTCAACATGTCTTTCTGTACTGATTTATAATTGTGATTTCTACAATTTTGGGGTTTTCTGAAGCCTCCCACATTCTCAAGGTGGATATGGGTGGCCTCTCACCTAATCCAACTGGCTTATTTTGTATGTTTTCATGTCAACACATCTTGTTGTACTTCTAGGGCTGTTTTGGGGCCCTAAACGTTGTTTTATTGACTCGCCACAGTCAAACTGTAGACAGAGTCAAATTCTGACAAATAAATGTGTAATTATTTGAAAGACCTTTCCAACGGGCTATCACGTGCCTAAAATGAAGGTCGTATGCAAAAGTTACAACCCTAGGAAGTTGAGGTACCAAATTACACCAACTTACCCATAGGGCCCACATGAATTTTGGATTTTCAGCTTCTAGGGTTAGGTTTTTGGATGTCTAGGGTTTTGGAATTCATGAGTAATATGAAAAGGGCCTCTGGAGCCTCATTCTAATCCATTTTTCTCGGACGGATGCACATAGCAGCCACATCTCTTCTTAGAGATAGCTACCACCATTCGAGCAAGTTTTAGTTCTGCAGTTTTATAGTTTCAACCTATTTAATTATTTCATAGAATATATTGTTCACTGGATATTTGTGTTATTCTTCCTATATCTGTGTTTATTGTATTCAGTCCGTTAATCAATTCATTCCACTCCTAAATCCAGATCAATATTAAAGAATACCTCTAATTTCACTAGATATTGGTAATTACCTCTCAAAATCTTTTTGTTGAACCACCCTCCCAATACATCTTCCCAATTACAAAAGTCCTAATTTTACTAGATACCCCCTTTATAACCCCCAATACCTACAAACCCCCCAGTACCCCACATCAACCCCCCCACCTCAATACCTACAATATATTGACTCTATTTTTTACAATTTTAAAACCCCCTTTATGAATGAACATGATAAGGTATTGGTCAACAAGGAGAAGCCCCTGTGGTTGCCACACACCTCACTCATAATGAGGCCATGGAAGCTTAAGTTTAATGAAATTTGAAATTTATTCAGGCTAGACAATGTTGATGGTAGGCAACTAATCCATAAGAACCTCTTCAGTGCATTTGGCCACATTGTTAAAAGTTTGTACATGATTCAAAATCCTTGGGGCCATCGATTATAGAGCATGGAAATAGGCGAACAATATCATGCACACCTAGCCATGTTGAGTTTATTCTCAAGCCATCAAGCCTATAGCAAGGATAATAGAGCATGAAACTATACCATGAAGCATATTTTTGGATTGATTTCTATGCTTAATATGATGCACCATTTTTATGTGCAAGAGTAGGGTTGCACTTCCTCGAGTAGTATGTGATGTTATTTTTTGTTTGTCACCATTCATATGAAATAGGGATGGGAGGGCTAAGACACCCTCCATTTTGGATGAATAGTGTATGTATACGTCCAATCATCATTGATCTCACCCTTCTATACATGAACATTGATCTAATGGTTAACTATGTTGTTTGTACCATCGTATGCCAGGAACTTGCAATATTGTAAATTCAGGTGATTTCTTCTTTGTTCATAATGTTGAGATATTAATATATTTATGGCAGTAATCACCCATTCACCATGTAGGTTGTGTTGTGGATCAATAGTAAACATATTTTTTTTTCTTACATTAGGATAGGTTCAATATGAATAGGTTCCCCAAAAAACAATCAACCATTTAGCATGCTCTCACCTCTCATGAAATTAAGGAGTAAGTTAAAAACTAAACAAAATCAACCATTTTTCCATTGAAATTCTTCTCCAAATCTAGTAGGAATTTTGTCATAGTTATAGTTCCACCCAATTGATGCAAACATTGACCATGGAACTTTTTCCTTAAGTGTTTTATCCCATTTTAAGAAGATTGGGATGGTCGAAATTTCAAAAACATTAGTGGATCAAGTGGAAATTTTCCTCATCAAAACAATAAAAAACTTGCCATAAAATTTAAGTTTGTCCACTTTTTAACTCACTCTTGAAAATAATACCAACAAATTTAGAAGTGTGGAGTGTCAATTCTCACACCTTTTACAAATTAGCATTAAAAATATGAAATTTTGTAAGTACCATCCAACTGCTTAAAGATCTCCTAGACTTAAAATTTTGATTCAATAGTCTTCATTAACAATCAAGTATTTATTTCAATTTAATCTGTTGTTTCGCCTAGTGGCCTTTCTCACGAAATAATAGAGAAAGAGAAAAGAAACAATAATGATAGAGAAAGAGAAAAGAAACAATAATGATAGAGAAAGAGAAATTGTAGAATTGACTTGGGGTATATAGGTGAAGAATAGAGAGAGAAATGGGCTTAGTTGATATCAATTTACTCTACTATCTACCCTTACCCTTTGTGGTCTTTATTGTGTAATAATAGAGGAAAAGAAAGGAAACAATGATGATAGAAAGAGAAATGGAAACATTGACTTGACACATATAGGTGAAAAACACATAAAGAGAAGTGGGCTTAGCTCATATAAATTTGCTTTACTACCAACCCCTGGTGATCTTTCTCATGAAATAATAAAGAAAAGGAAATGAAACAACAATGATAGAGAAAGAGAAATAACAACATTGACTTGGGCATATTGGTGAAGAATAAACAAATAGAAATGGGCTTAGTTCATATATCAATTTACTCTATACCAACCTCTAGTGGTCTTTCTTGTGCAATAGTAGAGAAATTGAAAAGAAACATTAATGGCAAAGAGAGAGAAATGGAAGCATTGACTTGGGGAATATAAGTGAAGAATAGAGAAAAAAAATGGGCTTATCTCATATCAATTTACTCTATGTTGACCCTTAGTGGTTTTTCTTGTACAATAATAGAGAAAGAAAAAGGCAACAACAATTATAGAGAGACAAATGGTAGCATTAACTTGAGGCATATTGGTGATGAATAAAGAAAGAGAAATGGGCATAGTTCACATCAATTTCTTTTTTGTCAACCGTTAATGGTCTTTTTTGTGCAATAATGGAGAGAGAGGAGATTGTGTAATCATAGACTCAATTCTAAGATGCCATAAGATAGGCATATCCAACTATTGTTTCACACACACACACACAATACATACCAAACATGAGGAGGGGAAGGTCTAACAAGGAAACCTACTTATTACACAACCAATCAACCATTCTGTTTTTGAAACACACACTGACACTAAAAGGGGGGGGGGTGTGAATCGATGTCTGTAATTTTTGGCTACTTTTTCACACTTTCATAGATTACCTAAATTAACTAAATAAGATACATGCAATTCAATTAATTATTCATAAAAATGTATAACACAAACTGTATGAAGTAGATAAAATGTCATTCTTGTATTTATTTAACTTGAATGAATACATATAAAATCAATCCTTTAATATCTTCAACTTCAATTGAATATGATAGTTCCAACTCTCTAATACAAGACCTAGCTTTTAGTTCTCATATCCAACTGAGAAATGAGGAATCCAAACCTCACAACAAGACCCAGCTTGTTAATCTCATATCCAACTAAGATGTGAGGAATCTAATCCTCATGACACGACTCAGCTTGTAAACAGGCACCAACCTGATAATATGAACTTTCATTCAATCCATTATATATATATATATATATATATATCCACCAAGACACCGTATTCCCTTCATATTCCTTTACTTATATAGTCCTCCAAAGGGTGCCACTTTGAAACAATGTGGCATTTTGGAATAAAACATTGCACCCCTTCATTTAATTAACACAAATGGTAACTTTTATTAATTAATTTACATGCACCAATTTAGACAACGATTTTCACATGCAGATTTTGGAGTGATGGAAACGAAATTTAAAATTCTACAACATGGGTTTTTTGCAGAACATTCCCAATTAGCCGACACATTGAAAATTTCCCCAAAAAGTGTGCGAGGTAGCCAGTACAAGAGGTTCTTTGAAGGAAACTTGCCCATATTTTTCTTTTGTCGTTGGATGCCAAATCGACTTCAATACATATTACATTTTCGTGAATGTCTAAATCGACCTCCAAATATCTCCTTTGTCGGTGATTATTTAAAATCAACTTGTAAACATTTTACATGATGGTTAAATTAAAATTGGTTCCCTCTCAGCTGCTAGTCACTAAATATTTGACTTGTTCTCATCCTTTTTCGTATTTGCTTCCTCGTTCGATCGACAAACATCTTTTTGGTTGACTCAACTAGGATAAATTTTGACTTTAGTATTTCAATTCTAGTTGACCCATCTTTCTTTAGCCTTGACCCGACTTGTATTTTATTTTTCTTCGACTTTGACCTTTAGGTTACTTCTTTCTTGGACCAACTCTACTTGGAAGAAAACCGACCTGAGAAATTCAAATTTGGTTGTCTCGACTTGCTTTGGCCAACTTGTATTTCCTGACTCAATTTTCCTTTGACTTCAACCTTCAGTTAGTCAACTTGTCTTTGACTCATCTTGAAATAGTTTGACTTGTCTTCTCTAACTTTCAAATCTGTAGGCTTGCATTCAGTCGACTTGTCTTCGACTTGTCTTGCAGTCGATCGACTTGTCTTTGACTCTTCTTGTAGCCGATCGAATTCTAGATAGTCGACCTTATTTTTGTTTGAATCGAATCGACTTGTGACTCAATGGTGTCAATGCTTCCTCACCAAACATCCACCATTGATATTATGTCTCTTCTCTAGACTCTTCTTCATTTGATATTTTCCGAATCACTTTTAATGAACTATGTATTATTAACTTCTTTATTTGTGATTTATATGGATCCATATTGGATTATCCATTTACCCTTTTTATCTTGACATTTTCTTTTTTTGTGCATGAATGTTAATGACACAATCTCAACCTTATACAATATAGGATGAGTCTATCAAGATCATACAATATATTAGTCAATATTATATTTCTACTGATATTCAAGTCACCTTCATAGAATTATGTCCAATATTGACAATCCTTGACATTCAAGTCACCTTCATAACATTATGTCCATTATTGACAATGTTTGACATTCAAGTCACCTTCATAACATTATGTCCAATATTGACAATGCTTGACATTCAAGTCACCTTCATAACAATATGTCCAATATTGACAATGATTCTCAAACCAATCAATCAATGATAATTCACCTATTTATTAAGGTTGATATCAATGACAATCAAATTGCCAACAATCTCCCCCTTTGTTATTGATGGAAACCTTAGTAAAAAAATCTTACTTCCCTTGTGAAATGTATTCTATATTTTGAGTCCCTTGAGATGAATTTGTTTTACTCTTTATCTTTCCCCCTTTGACAACAATAACAAAGGGAATATTTCTCTTCTCCCCTTGAGATGATTCTCCCCATGAGGTGATGCTCCCCCCTGTCTTTGTCCCAATTATTTTGGACTTTGTTTTTATTGTTTATCTCTCCTATTTTGACATCAATGACAAAGGAAATCAAACTTTTAATTCTTTTCTCCCCCTATGAATCTGTCAGTTGTTATCTCAATCTCTTGGGATTTTTGTGTTCAAATAGGGTTTGATTGTCTTCTTCTTTGTCATAACGGACAAAGGTGTGAGGTTTACTGATCTTCTTTATATATTTCTTCTTCTTCTTGATATTCTTTAGTTCTTTGATTCCAAGAGATCTTTAATGTTCTTTCATGTCATTAATAACTTTGTTTTGTTCATACTCCGTCTTTATATATTTTGAACTCATTTTGTTTATTTATTCTTTAGATATTATTTGTTTTATTCATCACACTATTTTACAGACTGATTTTCTTTTGAGAGTTCATCGTCATCACCATTGTTTTTTGCACCATAATATTCTTCATCTTCTTCTTTAGAAATTATTTTTCCTTGAGCTTGTTCCTCTTCGTATGCAAAGCTCTAATTTCACATTCCTTATTAGAAGTTTCATCCATCAGTTTATTGTTATCAATTTCTTCATTTTTAGTTGCAAGATCTTCATCATCTTTCTTGCTTTCTTCTTCAGATTTTCTTCTCCATATCTTCCCATAATGCATTATGTTTGATGAACATTTGTTTTCTACATCTGTCCTTTGAGATTTATCCTCTCTTCTTTTCTTCCAAAGTTCATTAGTTTTCCTTCCTGCTTTTATGGATTATTTTTCATGGGTTGTCATCTTGATTTCTAGAAATATTGGGATTTGTGCCTAAACTTATCACATTTGTATCATCTCATGGAATGAAAAAACTTTGTTGTGTGCCAAAAATAATTGCATCTCCAACATTTCATTAAGTTATTGGACCTTCCTGAATTTTTATTTTCAAGACTCTTGCATTCCAATGCTTTGTGACCAAAGTTCTTACAAGAAAAACAATAATCATTGAAGGTGTTTCCATACTCGAGCATGTTGTGACATGAGAAGTCTGCCTTTTGATATGTTTCTTGTTTTTTACTTTTAATATAGCTTCCTCCTTTAACAAAGTTCATAGTTTGTATTTGATTTGTGATTTCACTTTTTTCCTTTTGAGGAGGAAAATACTTTCGCTTGTTTGTGAATGGTGTTCCACTTACCACCTTCTTCTTTCTTATTGTACCCAAGACTAGTTTTGTCATCGATTGGTATTTGACTATTCTAGATCTTATCTAGGATGGCTGAGCTGTTCTGGAATTTGATAGTTTCTTTTGTCTGTTCATTCTTCTTTTTGAGGTTGATAACTTTCAATTCCAACATGTGACATGTTTCTTCCTTTTTATTCAACTAGATATTCAAGTCTTCTTATATTTCCTTAGCTTCTTCAAGTTGAGTCTTTAAACTTATGACTATTTCTTCTGTCTCATCCAAGACTTTTGTGAATTTATTGGTTTTGTCATATGTCTTTAACTCTTCTAGTTCTTTTGTTAGATCAACAACTCCAATCTTTAATATTTTGTTTTCTTCCTTGTTTTCTAGTTGAATCCTTTTTAGGTTGATGACTTCCAATTCCAACGTGTGGCACAATTCTTCATTTTTAATCAACTGGATCTTTAGTGTTTCTTCACTTTACTTAGCTTCTTCAAGTTGAGTCTTTAGACTGTTTACCATTTATTTTGTTTCTTATAATTCTTCTGTGCATTTATTAAGTTTGTCATATGTCTTCAACTCGTTCATTTCTTTTGTTAAATCAACAACTCCAGTCTTTAATCTATTGATCTCTTCTTCTTTGTATTCTAATTGAATCTTTTGTTCTTTCTCTTCATGGTTGTTAGATTGATCTAACTATTATAGTAGCAACCTATCTTTCTTTTGAGGTTTCTCCAACTCTTCTAGAGTACACATAGTTGTGTATTCAATATTGTCAAGAGCCTCCACAGGAACTTCAATATGTATACCATTTCTTGGTTCCACATGAATCTCTTCTGATGTAGTTATAACATCAATCTTAAGATTCAATATTTTTTCTTCAGTGATTATTGAGGTATGCATCAATTCCTTGATGGACTTGTCTTCTTCATTGATGACTAGGAATTAAATCAATTCCTTATTTGAGTTGTCTTCTTCTTTGATGACTGGGGATTGCATCAATTCCTTGTTTGTGTTGTCTTCTTTATTGATGTCTGGGGATTGCATTAATTCCTTGTTTGAGTTGTCTTCTTTATTGATGACTGGGGATTGCATCAATTCATTTATGGTATTGTCTTATTTTTCTATGTTTTTTACTTTACTCTGACAAGAAATCTCTAGATGGAGACATAATACTTTAGTAGAGGTATAGTGTCCCATATTTTCTTTGATTCAGTCTGACATTCCATTATGGATTGCTTTTAATGCCATTGAATTTTTTCTCATTGAGTCTTTTGTAGTTTTGGATTTATTTATTGAGGTAGTTAAGTACCAAGGCTTACTTACTATTGAGTTCCAAACTCCATATCCTCTTGACTTCAGATATATTTTCATTCTTTCTCTCCATGAAGAGTAGTTCATTCCATCAAACAAAGGAGCTTCATTTGTGGAGAGAGTAATTTGTTTATCCATTTGTGTGTTTAGTGGTATCTTCCTTACAGTGATTATATTGTTTTTCCTTGAAGAGAAATTGCTTTGATACCAATTGTTCTCTTCATAACAATTGAGTGGTTAAATTGTAGTGAAGGAACTTCCTATGGTACCAATTGTTGAAACACACACTAACACTGAGAGGGGGGGTGAATCAGTGTCTGGAACTTTTGACTATTTTTTCACACTTTCATAGATTACCTATATTAACTGAATAAGATACATGCAGTTCAATTAATTATTCATAAACATGCATAACACAAATTGTATGAAGTATATAAAATATCATTCTTTTATTTATTTAACTTGAATGAATACATATAAAATCAATCCTTTAATATCTTCAACTTCAACTGAATATGAGAGATCCAACTCTCTGATACAAGACCCAACTTGTAGTTATCAGATCCAATTGGGAAATGAGGAATCTAACCCTCATAAAAAGACCCATCTTGTTGATCTCAAATCCAAATGAGATGTGAGGAATTCAATCCTCATGACAAGACTTAGCTTGTAAACATGCACCAACCTGATAGAATGAAATTTCATTCAATCCATTATATATATATATATACCAAGACACCTTATTCCCTTCATATTACTTTACTTATATAGTCCTCCAAAGGGTTCCACTTTGAAACAATATGTCATTTTGGAATGAAACATTGCACCCCTTCATTTAATTAAAAAAAATGGTAACTTTTTCTTAATTGATTTTCATACACCAATTTAGACAACGATTTTCATATGAATATTTTGGAGTGATGGAAACTAATTTTAAAATTATACGACATGGGTTTTTTGCATAACATGCCTAATTAGCCAACACACAATAAATTTCGCCAAAAAGTGTGCAAGGTGGCCGGTACAGGTGGTTCTTTGAAGGAAACTTGCCCATATTTTTCTTTTGTCGTTGGATGCCAGATCGAATTCAATACATATTACATTTTCGTGAATGTCTATATCAACCTCCACATATCTCCTTTGTTGGCGATTATTTAAAATCAAATTGTAAACATTTTACTTGATGTTTATATTAAAATCGATTCCCTCTCAGCTACTAGTGACTAAAGATTTGACTTGGTCTCACCCTTTTTCGTATTTTCTTCCTCATTCGACCGACAAACATATTTTTGGTCAACTCAACCAAGAGAATTTTTGACTTGAGTATTTCAATTCTAGTTGACCCATCTTGCTTTAGCCTCGACCCGACTTGTATTTTAGTTTTCTTTGAATTCGACCTTTAGGTTAGTTCTTTCTTGGAATGACTCAACTTAGAAGAAAACTGACTTGAGAAATTCGACTTTGTTCGTCTCGACTTGCCTTGGCCGACTTGTATTTCCCAACTCAATTTTCCTTCGATTTCAACCTTCAGTTAGTCGACTTTTCTTCTTCTCATTTTGAAATTGATTGACTTGTCTTCTCCAACTTCCATCAATCTGCAAGCTTGCAGTCGGTCGAGTTGTCTTCGAATTGTCTTGCAATCGATCGAATTCTAGATAGTTAACCTTATTGTTGTTTGAATCGAATCGACTTGTGACTTGAGGGTATCAATGCTTCCTCACCAAACATCCACCGTTGACATTCTGTCTCATCTATGAACTCTTATTCAATTGAGATTTTATGAATCACTTTTAATGAACCAAGTCTTATTAACTTCTTTATTTTGGATTTGTATGGATCCATATTGGATTATCCATTTACCCTTTTTATCTGGACAACTTCTTTTTTGAATGGATGTTAATGATATAATCTCAACCCTGTACAATATAGGATGAGTGTATCAAACTCATACAATATATCACTCAATATTATATTTCTATTGATATTCAAGTCACCTTCATAACATTATGTCCAATATTGACAGTGCTTGACATTCAAGTCACCTTCATAACATTATGTCCAATATTGACAATGCTTAACATTCAAGTCACCTTCATAACAATATGTCCAATATTGAAAATGCTTCTCAAACCAATAAATCAATGATACTTCACCTATTTATTAAGCTTGACATCAATAACAACCAAATTGCCAACAATGTTTGTAGGAGACATCATTACTTCTTGTGTGTTTAAAAGGAAAAAAATTGCATGTTATTATTGTGTAATTTTTTTTTATCATAATATGAAAAAATATCAACAATAATAATTAAAATAACCAACATAGATCCATTTAAACCTTATTCTTTTAAGCACCCAAAAATTTGATCCTATGTTTCTTTTTATACCTCTTGGTGATTAATGGATCTTTGGTTAAGATGGATCGACATTGGTTACCTCGAGAGACACATTCTATACCACAATATGAGGGAGACATGTAATGTAATGTAATTTGATGTGGCATAGGTTGAAAAAAAATAAATTAAATAAAATAATGATAAAAATTATAAAATTTAAGTTGGCTTAATACCTTAATATAATACACACACACTCACATGCCCAAAGGGTTTGAATCCAATGGTGGAAAGCAAGTATTTTTTCACCATTGGGAAAGGTTCAATTACAATGAGAGTTTTCCCTGGAGCCATGGGGTCACCTTGAGGTAGTGGTTGAATGTGTGGTTGCACCCACAAAGATTATATTAAATGGTCTCATGACCTATGCTTACATAAGTGTATCAAAGCCCACCCCCAATTTCCTTCATCAAAAAATTAATCTTTAATGGTTATCTCAAGTGGTCATGAGACAGACGTGAGACCTCTTTTCTCTCCCACAAATTTGGGGAGGCCGCAGGTTCAACTCTCTTGATCCCCTCATATTTGTAATCAAGGTTGGGTTTACCCCATTTACCATCCATAGATCATGAGGAATTAATGTGGGATATTTGGTACTTTTGACAGGGTGCTCGTATTTCTACCAAATCAGTGTCTTTAGGAATTGATCCTTGTTCTTTGTATCATCTTCCTTAGGGGGAGAATATAAGATAAGGAGGCTTGTGAGCTCCTTCATAAGGTCCTCCTTCATGTATTTCATATGTTCCTTTCTTTCCATCTCTTTGATATTATCTAAGTTTTATTTCCATCTCTTTGAGATCATACTTGCTTCTTATGTTTGACTTGATAACATCTTAAAAATTTTGAAATTACATTTTACTTACAATATTTAAGATGTTGACCTTATTTTCCATTGTAGTTTCCTTGCTTGTTATTTTATATTCCAACTTGGACACCTTAAATTCTATATCTCCATTCTCTTCTTGTGCCAAGGATGAGCCTTTAGAATCCTTTGTATAAGTCGAATTTGACTTATTATGTCTAGACATGATGGGATAGGGACTGTTAGGATCTATATCTCTTTCATATACCATTGGGATTTCGATAGTAGTACTCAATCATTATTTCACGACACTAACTAAGGATGATAGACCATACCCTTAGTCATACTACTTGATTCCCAAGTATGTGAGAGTGATCTCCCCAAGTATTGTGCTCTATGTACTATAGATACAAATGTTCAAAAGGTGATTTAACTATGGTTTTAGGAATGATATGGGGCTTCCATTATACCCTGGGGTATGTGGAAGATCAAACCCATCAACGGATTCTATCTGGTATAGTAGTATTCATTGAGTACCAACAAAAGTGTACAAAGGCATCATATGATGATCCCACCTATATTATTTGTGTATGCTTCCCAGCCATAGTTTTATCCATTGAATGATAGATATATATGTTTATACATGTTGGTACACATATCTAGCCTGGAAATCTACTTGTTCCATAATAGAGATATTTTTTTTAAAATTTGGGTCTCCCTAGAAACTTTGAATACAAATAAAAATTATTACCCAAAAATTGTAATAACATGTTTATTTATATCCTCTATCTCTTATTTCCAACACCTTTTTAATCACCTCAAATAGAGCTTCTCATCAAAAGTTATTCCAATTTTAAGTTGACATACCTTTTAAGTCCATTATTTGGGGACTACTCTACAACATGACCTTATATTTTATGCATCTCCAAAATCGTTATGTCTATGAGTTTGAATTTTTTAAATATAATGACATGATATGCATTGTGAGAGTGGAATTCAGAGTTTTCACTACAGACTCTGAATTCCACTCTCACAAACATGACCTGTGAATTCTCAGTGATTAACATGATATGCATTCATAATAATGTCATAAGTATTAATGAATTTACATTTTCCAATCAAAAGTTAGAGTTGTTATCCCACAAGTTGTTGATTTTGGGGTCATACAAGTGAGTGAAGTTGTGCAGACTGTTGTGTTATCCCTGTTTCAAATATGACTCTAAAATTTGGACATAAAACAAACTAGTCAATCTTATTTCGAATACCACCATTGTCACAAAATTTTGACCTTGCAAGATTCAAATATTACTTTTTTACTAAATCCACCTATTTAAGACAATAGTTTTAGAACTAGACAAAAACCCTAACTTCCATAGACTATAACTAAGAAAAAGTAGTGAGTCAAATTACAAAATTTTGATGAGAGTGTCTCTATTTTTATCTCATAATGTTGTAATTTTCATGCAATTGAAATATTGCAATTTTTTTAAAATAGAGATGATTGTTTCAAAGTTAAAAAACAAGGATCATCCACTTTAATACCAAATGGTGTGGACCAAATAGTCAAATAAACATGTAAATGAATCAATTTAGTAGTACCATGCCAAAATAGAGTAAAAGAGTGAATGAAAGAGATTCATCTTCGAGGGGGAAACCTCCTTTAACAATAAATAAATGCACAAGATAAAGTGACCATTCAAATGAGTCTCTTTGATGTATATATAGTAGTCAAAGAGGGCTAGAACAAAATAATAATAAGGAAACATAACTATAATTAATCTAATGATAATGATTGGGGTGTATGGTTAGGGGCTTAACATAGTTTTTTATACATTTAAATATGTACATGGTTATGATTCAAGAGAATTTAATTGTTTCAATTTAGACATTGATCTGGCTTATGATTAGTTTACTTCACTATTTTGGAATTTCAAACTACCTAGTTCAACTAACTTTATGGAGATAATTCCCCCGTATGATGAATAAATTCTTAAAGGAATGACCTATCTAGATTATCATTGGGATAAATTGTATCGTAGATCATATTTTCTTCCCATGAAAGCATTGAATGAGTTAGATATTTTTGATACTGAGTTTAAAGATTTTATCCTAGGGTGGGGGGTGTTGATTGGTTTCAAAATTCCATCCCAACATCAAATGTTGTTGAGGAAGGAAATATAGAAAATATTTTGAAAGCTATACCAATCAACGTCTCTGATGGGATTTTTAATTACCTTTCTAATTCCCAAGAAAGGCAGTTAGAAATATTGTTCATTTAATTATCAATCTGGAATTCATTGGAACTTGGGAATTGTCATGCATTGTATATGCCAGGGAAAATCATTCAAACATTTTTATATCTATTTGTAGGACCACACAATGTACCTTTTTGCCTATACTTTTTGCCACTATTACACTCTTGATCACCCATATTTTTAACTCATACTATCACTTTATCTGGTCATTCCAAAGGTATACAACGTCCCTTCTCATAACTATACGTTTAATCTGTTTTGCATAATATTTTACAGCACTCTCGTACTTAACCATTGATTAGAAACGTATGAGTGTTCAAACTGCAGATTAGCATTTGAAGCCTGTTGCTGAAACACAGAGCTGTTACACAGTCTAGGTTGCAGATGCTGAAACACAGAGCTGCTATACAGTTCAGAGCTGC
>SNQJ01S0002799.1:76592-125498 GCA_010110895.2 Picea sitchensis
ATATAGTCCTCCAAAGGGTGCCACTTTGAAACAATGTGTCCTTTTGGAATGAAACATTGCACCCCTTCATTTAATTAACACAAATGGTAACTTTTATTAATTAATTTCTGTACACCAATTTAGACAACGATTTTCACATGCAGATTTTGGAGTGATGGAAACAACATTTAAAATTCTACAACATGGGTTTTTTGTAGAACATTCCCAATTAGCCGACACATTGAAAATTTCCCCAGAAAGTGTGCGAGGTGGCCAGTACAGACGATTATTTGAAGGAAACTTGCCCATATTTTTCTTTTGTCGTTGGATGCCAGATCGACTTCAATACATATTACATTTTCGTGAATGTCTAAATCGACCTCCAAATATCTCCTTTGTTGGTGATTATTTAAAATCAACTTGTAAACATTTTACATGATGATTATATTAAAATTGGTTCCCTCTCAGCTGCTAGTCACTAAATATTTGACTTGTTATCACCCTTTTTCATATTTGCTTCCTCGTTCGACTGACAAACATATTTTTGGTTGACTCAACTAGGATAAATTTTGACTTGAGTATTTCAATTCTAGTTGACCCATCTTTCTTTAGCCTCGACCCGACTTGTATTTTATTTTTCTTCGACTTCGACCTTTAGGTTACTTCTTTCTTGGACCGACTCTACTTAGAAGAAAACCGACTTGAGAAATTCAAATTTGGTTGTCTCGACTTGCTTTGGCTGACTTTTATTTCCTGACTCAATTTTCCTTCGACTTCGACCTTCAGTTAGTCGACTTGTCTTCGACTCATCTTGAAATAGTTTGACTTTTCTTCTCCAACTTTCGAATCTGCAGGCTTGCAGTCGGTCGACTTGTCTTTGACTCATCTTGTAGTCGATCGACTTGTCTTCGACTCGTCTTGCAATCGATCGAATTCCAAATAGTCGACCTTATTTTTGCTTGAATCGAATCGACTTGTGACTCAATGGTGTCAATGCTTCCTCACCAAACATCCACCATTGACATTATGTCTCTTCTCTAGACTCTTCTTCAATTGATATTTTCTGAATCACTTTTAATGAACTATGTATTATTAACTTCTTTATTTGTGATTTATATGGATCCATATTGGATTATCCATTTACCCTTTTTATCTTGACATTTTCTTTTTTTGTGCATGGATGTTAATGACACACTCTCAACCTTCTACAATATAGGATGAGTCTATCAAGATCATACAATATATTATTCAATATTATATTTCTACTGATATTCAAGTCACCTTCATAGAATTATGTCCAATATTGACAATCCTTGACATTCAAGTCACCTTCATAACATTATGTCCAACCTTCATAACATTATGTCCAATATTGACAATGCTTGACATTCAAGTCACCTTCATAACAATATGTCCAATATTGACAATGATTCTCAAACCAATCAATCAATGATACTTAACCTATTTATTAAGGTTGACATCAATGACAATCAAATTGCCAACAATCTCCCCCTTTGTTATTGATGGAAACCTTAGGAAAAAAATCTTACTTCCCTTATGAAATGTATTCTATATTTTGAGTCCTTTGAGCTGAATTTGTTTTACTCTTTATCTCTCCCCCTTTGACAACAATAACAAAGAGAATATTTCTCTTCTCCCCTTGAGATGATTCTCCCCCTAAGGTGATGCTCCCCCTATCTTTGTCCCATTTATTTTGGACTTTGTTTTTATTGTTTATCTCTCCTATTTTGACATCAATGACAAAGGAAATACAACTTTTAATGCTTTTCTCCCCCTGTGAATCTATCAGTTGTTATCTCAATCTCTTGGGATTTTTGCGTTCAAATAGGGTTTGATTGTCTTCTCCTTTGTCATAACAGACAAAGGTGTGAAGTTTACTGATCTTCTTTATATATTTCTTCTTCTTCTTGATATTCTTTAGTTCTTTGATTCCAAGAGATCATTAATGTTCTTTCATACCATTAATAACTTTGTTTTATTCATACTCTGTCTTTATATATTTTGAACTCATTTTGTTTCTTTCTTCTTTAGATATTATTTGTTTTATTCATCACACCATTTTACAGACTGATTTGCTTTTGAGAGTTCATCGTCATCACCATTGTTTTTTGCACCATAATATTCTTCATCTTCTTCTTTAGAAATTATTTTTCCTTGAGCTTGTTCCTCTTCGTATGCAAAGCTCTGATTTCACATTCCTTATTAGAAGTTTCATCCATCAGTTTATTGTTATCAATTTCTTCATTTTTAGGTGCAAGATCTTCATCATCTTTCTTTCTTTCTGCTTTAGATTTTCTTCTCCATATCTTCCCATAATGCACTATGTTTGATGAACATTTGTTTTCTACATCTGTCCTTTGAGATATATCCTCTCTTCTTTTCTTCCAAAGTTCATTAGTTTTCCTTCCTGCTTGTATGGATTATTTTTCATGGGTTGTCATCTTGATTTCTAGAAATATTGGGATTTGTGCCTAAACTTATCACATTTGTATCATCTCATGGAATGAAAAAACTTTGTTGTGTGCCAAAAATAATTGCATCTCCAACATTTCATTAAGTTATTGGACCTTCCTGAATTTTTATTTTCAAGATTCTTGCATTCCAATGCTTTGTGACCAAAGTTTTTACAAGAAAAGCAATAACCATTGAAGGTGTTTCCATACTCGAGCCTATTGTGACATAAGAAGTCTTCCTTTTGATATGTTTCTTGTTTTTTACTTTTAATATAGCTTCCTCCTTTAACAAAGTTCATGGTTTGTATTTGATTTGTGATTGCACTTTTTTCCTTTTGAGGAGGAAAATACTTTCGCTTGTTTGTGAATGGTGTTCCACTTGCCACCTTCTTCTTTCTTATTGTACCCAAGACCAGTTTTGTCATCGACTGGTATTTGACTATTCCAGATCTTATCTAGGATGGCTGATTTGTTATGGAATTTGACAGTTTGTTTTGTATTTTCATTCTTCTTTTTGAGGTTGATAACTTCCAATTCCAACATGTGACATGTTTCTTCCTTTTTATTCAACTAGATCTTCAAGTCTTCTTATATTTCCTTAGCTTCTTCAAGTTGAGTCTTTAAACTTATGACTATTTCTTCTGTCTCATCCAAGACTTTTGTGAATTTATTGGTTTTGTCGTATGTCTTCAACTCTTCTAGTTCTTTTGTTAGATCAACAACTCCAATCTTTAATATTTTGATTTCTTCCTTGTTTTCTAATTGAATCCTTTTTAGGTTGATGACTTCCAATTCCAACATGTGGCACAATTCTTCATTTTTAATCAACTGGCTCTTTAGTGTTTCTTCACTTTACTTAGCTTCTTCAAGTTGAGTCTTTAGACTGTTTACCATTTCTTTTGTTTCTTATAATTCTTCTGTGCATTTATTGAGTTTGGCATATGTATTCAACTCTTTCATTTCTTTTGTTAAATCAACAACTTCAGTCTTTAATCTATTGATCTCTTCTTCTTTGTATTCTAATTGAATCTTTTGTTCTTTCTCTTCATGGTTGTTAGATTGATCTACCTATTATAGTATCAACATATCTTTCTTTTGAGGTTTCTCCAACTCTTCTAGAGTACACATAGTTGTGTATTCGAGATTGTCAAGAGCCTCCACAGGAACTTCAATATGTATACCATTTCCTAGTTCCATATGAATCTCTTTTAATGCAGTTATAACATCAGTCTTAAGATTCAATATTTTTTCTTTAGTGATTACTAAGGTATGCATCAATTCCTTGATGGACTTGTCTTCTTCATTGATGACTAGGAATTACATCAATTCCTTCTTTGAGTTGTCTTCTTCTTTGATGACTAGGGATTGAATCAATTCCTTGTTTGTGTTGTCTTCTTTATTGATGACTAGGGATTGCATCAATTCTTTGTTTGAGTTGTCTTCTTTATTGATGACTAGGGATTGCATCAATTCATTTATGGTATTGTCTTCTTTTTCTGTGTTTTTTACTTTACTCTGATAAGAACTCTCTAGATGGAGCCATAATACTTTAGTAGAGGTACAATGTCCCATATTTTCTTTGATTCGGTCTGACATTCCATTATGGATTGCTTTTAATGCCATTGAATTTTTTCTCTTTGCTTATTTTGTAGTTTTGGATTTATTTATTGAGGTAGTTAAGTACCAAGACTTACTTACTACTGAGTCCCAAACTCCAAATCCTCTTGACTTCAGATATATTTTCATTCTTTCTCTCCATGAAGAGTAGTTTGTTCCATCAAATAAAGGATCTTCATTTGTGGAGAGAGTAATTTGTTCATCCATTTGTGTGTTTAGTGGTATCTTCCTTTCAGTGATTATATTATTTTTCCTTGAAGAGAACTTGCTTTGATACCAATTGTTCTCTTCAGAACAATTGAGTGGTTAAACTGTAGTGAAGGAACCTCCTATGGTACCAATTGTTGAAACACACACTGACACTAAGAGGGGGGGTGAATCAGTGTCTAGAACTTTTGGCTATTTTTTCACACTTTCATAGATTACCTAAATTAACTGAATAAGATACATGCAGTTCAGTTAATTATTCATAAACGTGTATAACACAAATTGTATGAAGTATATAAAATATCATTCTTTTATTTATTTAGCTTGAATGAATACATATAAAATCAATCCTTTAATATCTTCAACTGAATATGAGAGATCCAACTCTCTAATACAAGACCCAACTTGTAGTTATCAGATCCAATTGGGAAATGAGGAATCCAACCCTCATAAAAAGACCCATCTTGTTGATCTCAAATCCAACTGAGATGTGAGGAATTCAATCCTCATGACAAGACTCAACTTGTAAACAAGCACCAACCTGATAGAATGAAATTTCANAATCCACGAAGACACCTTATTCCCTTCATATTACTTTACTTATATAGTCCTCCAAAGGGTTCCACTTGAAACAATATGTCATTTTGGAATGAAACATTGCACCCCTTCATTTAATTAACAAAAATGGCAACTTTTCTTAATTGATTTTCATACACCAATTTAGACAACGATTTTCATATGAATATTTTGGAGTGATGGAAACTAATTTTAAAATTATACAACATGGGTTTTTTGCATAACATGCCCAATTAGCCGACACGTTAGAAATTTCTCCAGAAAGTGTGCGAGGTGGCTGGTACAAACGGTTCTTTGAAGGAAACTTGCCCATATTTTTCTTTTGTCATTGGATGCCAGATCAAATTTAGTACATATTACATTTTCATGAATGTCTATATCGACCTCCACATATCTCCTTTGTTGGTGATTATTTAAACTCAAATTGTAAACATTTTACTTGATGTTTATATTAAAATCGATTCCCTCTCAGCTACTAGTCACTAAAGATTTGACTTGGTCTCACCCTTTTTCATATTTGCTTCCTCATTCGACCGACAAACATCTTTTTGGTCGACTCAACTAGGAGAAATTTCGACTTGAGTATTTCAATTCTAGTTGACCCATCTTGCTTTAGCCTCGACCCGACTTGTATTTTAGTTTTCTTTGACTTCGACCTTTAGGTTACTTCTTTCTTGGAATGACTCGACTTAGAAGAAAACCGACTTGAGAAATTCGACTTTGTTCGTCTCGACTTGCCTTGGCCGACTTGTATTTCCCGACTCAATTTTCCTTCAATTTCAACCTTCAGTTAGTCGACTTTTCTTCTTCTCATTTTGAAATTGATTGACTTGTCTTCTCCAACTTCCATCAATTTGCAAGCTTGTAGTCGGTCGAGTTGTCTTCTACTTGTCTTGCAATCGATCAACTTATAGATAGTTGACCTTATTGTTGTTTGAATCAAATCGACTTGTGACTCGATGGTATCAATGCTTCCTCACCAAACATCCACCGTTGATATTCTGTCTCATCTATGGACTCTTATTCAATTGAGATTTTCTGAATCACTTTTAATGAACCATGTCTTATTAATTTCTTTATTTGGGATTTGTATGGATCCATATTGGATTATCCATTTACCCTTTTTATCTGGACAACTTCTTCTTTTTTGCATGGATGTTAATGATAGAATCTCAACCCTATACAATATAGGATGAATGTATCAAACCCATACAATATATTAGTCAATATTATATTTCTACTGATATTCAAGTCACCTTCATAACATTATGTCCAATATTGACAATGCTTGACATTCAAGTCACCTTCATAACATTATGTCCAATATTGACAATGCTTAACATTCAAGTCACCTTCATAACAATATGTCCAATATTGGCAATGCTTCTCAAACCAATAAATCAATGATACTTCACCTATTTATTAAGCTTGAAATCAATGACAACCAAATTGCCAACAATGTTTGTAGGAGACATCATTACTTCTTGTGTGTTTAAAAGGAAAAAATTTGCATGTTATTTTTGTGTAATTTTTTTTTATTATAATATAAAAAAATATCAACAATAATAATTAAAATAACCAACATAGATCCATTTAAACCTTATTCTTTTAAGAACCTAAAAATTTGATCCTATGTTTCTTTTTTATACCTCTTGGTGATTAATGGATCTTTGGTTAAGATGGATCGACATTGGTTACCTTGAGAGACACATTCTATACCGCAATATGAGGGAGACATGTAATGTAATGTAATTTGATGTGGCATAGGTCGACAAAAAATAAATTAAATAAAATAATGATAAAAGTTATAAAATTTAAGTTGGCTTAATACCTTGATATAATACACACACACACACACACATGACCAAAGGGTTTGAATCCAATGGTGGAAAGCAAGTATTTTTTCATCATTGGGAAAGGTTCAATTACAATGAGGGTTTTCCCTAGAGCCATGGGGTCACCTTGAGGTAGTGGTTGAATGTGTGGTTGCACCCACAAAGATTATATTAAATGGTTTCATGACCTATGCTTAAATAAGTGTATCAAAGCCCACCCCCAATTTCCTTCATCAAAAAATTAATCTTTAATGGTTATCTCATATGGTCATGAGACAGACACGAGACCTCTTTTCTCTCCCACAAATTTGGGGAGGTTGCAGGTTCAACTCTCTTGATCCCCTCATATTTGTAATCAAGGTTGGCAGTTTACCCCATTTACCATCCACAGATCATGAGGAATTAATGTGGGATATTTGGTACTTTTGACAGGGTGCTCATATTTCTACCAAATCAGTGTCTTTAGGAATTGATCCTTGTTCTTTGTATCATTTTCCTTAGGGGGAGAATATAAGATAAGGAGGCTTGTTAGATCCTTCATAAGGTCCTCCTTCATGTATTTCATATGTTCCTTTCTTGCCATCTCTTTGATATCATCTAAGTTTTATTTCCATCTCTTTGAGATCATACTTGCTTCTTATGTTTGAGTTGATAGCATCTTTAAAATTTTGAAATTACATTTTACTTACAATATTTAAGATGTCAACCTTATTTTCCATTGTAGTTTCCTTGCTTGTTATTTTATATTCCAACTTGGACACCTTAAATTCTATATCTCCATTCTCTTCTTGTGCCAAGGATGAGCCTTTAGAATCCGTTGTATAAGTCGAATTTGACTTATTATGTCTAGACATGATGAGATAGGGTTTATTAGGATCTATATCTCTTTCATATACCATTGGGATTTCGATAGTAATACTCAATCATTATTTCACGACACTAACTAAGGATGATAGACCATACCCTTAGTCATACTACTTGATTCCCCCAAGTATTGTGAGAGTGATCTCCCCAAGTATTGTGCTCTGTGTAATATAGATACAAATGTTCAAAAGGTGATTTAACTATGGTTTTAGGAATGATATGGGGCTTCCATTATACCCTGGGGTATGTGGAAGATCAAACCCATCAGCGGATTCTATCTGGTATAGTAGTATTCATTGAGTACCAACAAAAGTGTACAAAGGCATCATATGATGACCCCACCTATATTCTTTGTGTATGTTTCCCAGCCATAGTTTTATCCATTGAATGATAGATATATATGTTTATACATGTTGGTACACATCTCTATCCTGGAAATCTACTTATTGCATGATAGAGATTTTTTTTTTGAAATTTGGGTCTCCCTAGAAACTTTGAATACAAATAAAAATTATTACCCAAAAATGTAATAACATGTTTATTTATATCCTCTATCTCTTATTTCCAACACCTTTTTAATCACCTCAAATAGAGCTTCTCATCAAAAGTTATTCCAATTTTAAGTTTACATGCCTTTTAGGTCCATTATTTGGGAACTACTCTACAAGATGACCTTGTATTTTATGCATCTCCAAAATGGTTATGTCTATGGGTTTGAATTTTTTAAATATAATGACATGATATGCATTGTGAGAGTGGAATTCAGAGTTTGTACTACAAACTCCAAATTCCACTCTCACAAACATGACCTGTGAATTCTCAGTGATTAACATGATATGCATTCATAATAATGTCATAAGTATTAATGAATTTATATTTTCCAATCAAAAGTTAGAGTTGTTATCCCACAAGTTGTTGATTTTGGGGTCATACAAGTGAGTGAAGTTGTACAGACTGTCGTGTTATCTCTGTTTCAAATATGGCTCTAAAATTTGGACATAAAACAAACTAGTCAATCTTATTTCAAATACCACCATTGTCACAAAATTTTGACCTTGCAAGATTCAAATATTACTGTTTTACTAAATCCACCTATTTAAGACAATAGTTTTAGAACTAGACAAAAACCCTAACTTCCATAGACTATAACTAAGAAAAAGTAGTGAGTCAAATTACAAAATTTTGATGAGAGTGTCTCTATTTTTATCTCATAATGTTGTAATTTTCATGCAATTGAAATATTTCAATTTTTTTAAAATAGAGATGATTGTTTCAAAGATAAAAAACAAGGATCATCCACTTTAATACCAAATGGTGTGGACCAAATAGTCAAATAAACATATAAATGAATCAATTCAGTAGTACCATGCCAAAATAGAGTAAAAGAGTGAATGGAAGAGATTCATCTTCGAGGGGGAAACCTCCTTTAACAATAAATAAATGCACAAGATAAAGTGACCATTCAAATGAGTCTCCTTGATGTATATATAGCAGTCAAAGAGGGCTAGAACAAAATAATAATAAGGAAACATAACTATAATTAATCTAATGATAATGAATGGGGTGTGTGGTTAGGGGCTTAACATAGTGTTTTGTACATTTAAATATGTACATGGTTATGATTCAAGAGAATTTAATTGTTTCAATTTAGACATTGATCTGGCTTATGATTAGTTTACTTCACTATTTTGGAATTTCAAACTACCTAGTTCAACTGACTTTACGGAGATAATTCCCCGGTATGATGAATAAATTCTTAAAGGAATGACCTATCTAGATAATCATTGGGATAAATTGTATCGTAGATCATGTTTTCTTCCTATGAAAGCATTGAATGAGTTAGATATTTTTTATATTGATTCTAAAGATTTTATCCTAGGGTGGGGGGTGTTGATTGGTTTCAAAATCCCATCCCAACATCAAATGTTGTTGAGGAAGGAAATATAGAAAATATTTTGAAAGCTATAGCAATCAACGTCTCTAATGGGATTTTTAATTACCTTTCTAATTCCCAAGAAAGGCAGTTAGAAATATTGTTCATTTAATTATCAATCTGGAATTCATTGGAAGTTGGGAATTGTCATGCATTGTATATGCCAGGGAAAATCATTCAAACATTTTTATATCTATGAATTTGTAGTGAGAGAAATCGATCAGATGAAAATTTAGATATGTCTTTCAAAAAAGTCACCAATTCCAAGGACAATAAACTAGTGAAAGAAATAACAACAAGCTAATCTAATCCAACCATCATGGAATCCCTTAGGGATGTGACCCAGATTGAATGCAATGAAAATAAAAACTAATATAATTCATCCATCATGGAATCCCTTAGGTCTATGAACCCGATATGAAAGTAGTTGAAATAGGAAAGAGATTAATCTAATTGAAGAAAAACACACACGATTGACTACTAAGTCTAAATGGTGACTATGCCAAGAAATATTCCCTTTGTTTCAATATTTCAATTAAAAGAGATTTGCATTAAATATCTTGAGATTTTTTTGAGTAATTAGAAGCACACATAATTACACTGAGAAATAAATTAGATAAATAGAAGAGAAGGAAACTGAAACACAGTATCTTGGTGTTGCAACAAGATGTGAACCATAACCAAATACATAATCAATCCATGAATCAATTACAACATCAATTGAATATACACTAAAATAAATAGTACAACAGTACTTGACTAAGGTGGGTGGCCTACCTCCCTAAATGAGGCATTGGTAAAGTCCTTCAATCACACGTCTAATTCAAATAATCATGAACACATAAGAATTGTAGAGGAACCAAAACAATGATTTTATTATCAAGAGACTAGAATTCAAATTACAATGATAGATCCCCTTTCTCAAATCTAGTTGGGTTCTTATACAAGTTCGCATTACTCTTTTCTTAGAAAAAAGAGTTGAGGATGGCCATGAGGATCTATGATCCTCATTTTCTTTTCAATTTCGTTCAACAATCCGAATAAGATATGTAAGATGGTTTCTCATTTGACCCACATCTTCATTACTAGAAATAATCTAGTGAAGTGGTTTCTTCGACTATCCTGGACCCACAACCTCTGGCTGTTCGTTTTTTCCTTTTCCAAAAGCCTATCTATATACCAATTGTTCACAATGGTGGCCCAATTTTCCATACTTACTCCCCAAAATGACACACTTATCGTTGAATATGGTAGCCACCTCATCGATCACAGTTGTCAAGATGGGAGTCATGGATGCTCATGGTGGCGGTGCTCCAGTAGAAGTGGCAATGGGTGTTGTAATAGTAGCGCTAACATGTGTTGCATCATCTGTTTAACAGTTGTTGCAAAAATTGGTGTTGCAGTCCAATGATAGTCATGTTGCATCCATTAGTGTTGTTACACGAGGACTGATATCTTACCATGTTCATTCATAAAGGGTTTTTTTTAAATGTGAAAAATAGAGTCAATATATTGTAGTTATTAGGGGGCGATGTGGGGTATTGGGGGGTATAAAAAGGGGTATATGGTAAAAATAGGGGTTTATTTTATTGGAAAGATGTATTGGAACGATGGTTAAACAAAAGGATTTTTGGAGGTATTTATCAATATCTAGTGAAATTAGGGGTATTCTTTAATATCCCATGAACATGGGTGCTATGTCATAGGTTCATTGAGTGAATAGCCTGTGTGTTGATGCAACCAAACATCATGTTGCAACAACTAGAAAGTGTGTTGTAGTAACAACCTGAAAAGATTTATGGTGTTGTAGCAATGACTTGAGGGGTGTTGCAATAACGTCATGGTGTTGTAACAACTCTTCTACAGTACCTGTGATATTTATGTGCAACAAGATCTTCTCATTTTATCATTGGTGAGCATAAAAGTTCATCTTTCCCTTAATTACACTAGAAAAACTACTTTAAAATGATAGGAGTTGTGAAGAGGCATACTTGAGGCAAAATATATTATTACACACAAAATTAGGTTGGAAGGATGGGAGAAATTGTTACAAAAGCAAAGGTAAAAGGTGTATAAAAGATGGTATTTCAGACACCTATCATCTCCCCCCTACCAAAAGTGTTGCATGTCCTCATGCAACCAGGTTGATTAGTCTAAATCTACATGGGAGGCACTGTGATAAAGATTGTTGAGGATGAAGTCTTAATTTCCCTTCTCAAAGGTTAAGTAGTGCCCCCCATTCTTTGCAATTATTTGTCAACGACCTTCTTCCTCCTTTTTGCACAGGTCATAATCCTTTTGGTATTTGTGTGAGGGAAACCAAATTAAAGGGTAACGAAATCCTAGTCCTACCCATTTGTTTCCACATGTATTCATGCAATGAATGTATTTTCTTACTAGTTTCAGTGCCACTGTAAAATTGTGATAATTGAAGGCATTGCACCACCTCATTCCCATTGTGGCTTATTCCCATCTCTATATACTTCCTTTTAAGGCATGCCACATCAAAGATTGTATGTGATAGATGAAATTACAAATGGATTCTTCTTTGATGCTAGTCATGAAGGGTGCATGTTTCCTAGAATTAAACCATGCATCTTGTGAGATAAGAACAATATTGGGCTCACAGAATTCCTTTATGATCTAGAGGTTGCAATTCTCATTCTACTAGAAAACATATAGGGAATTATTCCACTGGGAATGATTGCTCATAAATGATGTAAAGGCCCTCAGTTGTATGTCTCCCACAAAAGGATTTGGATTCCATTGTGGGTCAAAATATAGAAGAAGGTTTTTCTAGTAAAGTTCACAAAACATGTCCTTATCTTCCTTGTTGCTCTCCTAATACACATTTAAGAAGGTTTATGTAGAGGTCACCTTGTAGGGAATTTGTGTTGCCACTACTCTAACCTGAAATATGAAGTGTCTCTCATTCATGAATATTAAATATACAGGGGAGAGTCTTCGACAACTAAGGATGGATCCCAAAAGGGAGACCATCTACCCTTTTTCTTCCCTAAGATTTTTTATCTGGGCTTGTAGCTCAAAATCATTATCTATATCCTTCCTCCATCATTCCTATTTGCATTTATGAATTGTTAGTTGCTCATCCCATCTTTTATCACATGATGTTGTCATGGGTCATATGTAGTTTTTGTTAAGATCTAAGTCTGCACCTCTACCCCATCTCTCTCTTTTTTGCATACCTTCCTAGAAGTTTTTCCTCTTCTGGTTGATAAAGTCGGTTTCCCTTTTGTTCAATGACCTGGTTTTCCTTATTGTCTTGCTTGACTGATTCTTTGCACAAATTTGTTCTGTCTTTCTTGAAGGATAAACACATATCGTGATTTGGTTCAGATTACTGGTCATCTTATTTTCCATTGATTGATCTCACAGAAGGTCGTCCAAGTCCTTTGTTTGCATAGGAAACAACCATGAGCACAAAACATAGCATCCAAAGTTCCCGAACGTCAAAATTGGTGCCATATCTAAACATGATTAAAAGGATCCTAGAGTTGGCAGACGGATAAACTTTAGCATGGGCACTAAAATAGCAGGGTTACCCAGATCACAGATTGCAATAAGATCGACGACCACACTTTATTTTGGGGACAGAACATGCTCAAACGTTAAAATCCTAGAGAGGTCCCGAAATTGAAACCATGGTATAGCTAGAGGGGTACGTGGAAGTTGGTGGTGGATTTCAGGGGTCAAAGCGGTGTGGATCCAAACCACCCTTTATAACTTCTGAAATAATGTGCTTATATAAGGTCCAGTCCGAGAGAAATGTGTGGCAACAAAACTGGGTGTTAAGTCAAATCATCAAAGGAACGTCACGATGAGAAGAAAAATGTTAGTAGACTGTGACCAATCTATCATAGAGAAAATAGGAAAAAGGGTGCTACATAATTTGCAGAGTAGCTTTTCAAAGGGGCGCTATGAAATCTGCGAAGCATATTTTCAAAGGGGTGCTACAAAATCTGTAGAGTAGTTATAGGATGGCACTATGAACTGACCATTACAGTCAGAGGTTTTCAATTCATGACTCCCTCTTGACTTTGATGATTTGGAAGGAACCAAATATCAATAGGGGACAACTGGAGATCAACATATGAGCTTGGAGGACACACATCACTAGAGAAGATGCATCCAAGCAGAAAGACATTTCATTCATGTTTTGTTAGAGTGGTTTCCAACATGCTCCTTGATTTTAGCAGTTTGTTAGATCTGTTGGTATAGATGTTAGACTTGTAGATTTTTGTGGAGAATCCTAGGATAGAAAGGCCAACTCGCACCCCTAGTTGTTGTCTATTGTTTTGATTATAAATACATCAAATGAATGATATGATAGGTTTGAATGGTTGAGCAGAGCTCCCTTTTTTTAATGTTTTGAAAAAACAAAGTTGTTCTCTGGTTATATATGAGACTTGAGACATTTTCATTAATAGAAGTCAGTTTCCTTTCATCATCTTGTTTCCTCTTATTCTGAAATGATCGTGATTGGATGATCCATATGAGATGTTGTGGTTATGTTACAATGGAGGTTTGATTATAATGATGCTATGAATGTTTTTTAGTGTTTGAAACTTTAAGTTCAAGAAGTTCTTATGACTGAGTTTTTCTTCTCCTAGTTGCTTGAAGGTCTGATGCTTATAGCAGACTTATCCACCTTCCTCACTAAGTCTTCCTTCTATTCACATTTATCCTTAAACCACTGACTAAAGTTAATCATAACCTCATTTTCTTATGCATGCTAGCCCAGATTTCTGCGTTAAAACATTTTGATGTTGATCTTTGTCTATTTGACCTTTAATCATTAATTTATACTTGAAAACCTTTTGATGGGTACTGGGCTTATCCTCTTGCAATATGAGGGTGATTCTTAGTGCTAACACCATATTTGCCTCAAGTTATAGATGGTCTACCTACATTCTTCTAGAGGGATTGTTCCTTTTTCATAGGCTTCAACCATGTTTTTTCACTTGGCCAGGTTGGCCCTAAGCCATAAGTCACCCTTAATGTACGTTTGAATAATGACATATTTCACACATGGCCCCTCTATCTGGGTTTCCTCATGTATCTATTCATGGGGTGTTACCTCCTCTGTTTAGGCTCCTTGGTCTTGGATCATAGTCCTCTCAGTTTGGGTTCTCTTGTTCATCTTATGAAGAGGAATTACCTCCTATGTTTGGTTTTCTCGATCTCTAGTCAATACCTCCTCAGTTTGGGTCTCAACATCCCTTCTTTCTAGAGATTCCACTTATTTTCCATCACTATCTACCTCCATGGATGAATTAGCAAGTCACTCCTCTTTTTTATCACAAACCTTATGGTTGAAATCAACCACTTGGGAAAGGCAATCAAGACCTATTTGGCCTGCTTTTAATTTGGCCTTCAACCTGTTCATTGTCCTTTGTAGTTTCTGATTTATTCTTTTTAAATTTTTTTTTTTTTTGTAAGGGTAGAGTGAAATGGTCTTAATACATTACCTACAATAAGCTATTTCCTACTCTACTTGGTAATTCTCCTCTTGAAGATTGTAGTTTTATTTGATGTTGCAATATGCTTTTATCTCATCTCCTTTTCCATCTCATGTGTTGTACTGATATTTTCACCCACACCCTATGGTTCTTTTGTTGCATTAGGGTTTATTTCTTCAACCCCTACTGGTTCTTTTGTTATAACAGGGTTTGTTTCCTCAATTTCTACTTTCCCTGCTAGTTCTTGTGTTGTAGCAGGGTTTGCTTATTCAACCATTGTTGGTTCTTGTGTTGCAATGGGTTTTGATCTAGGTGGATATCAGTGGCCACCCACCTATTCCACGAGCTCGAATTTTTTTTTTCCATCTTGGCAGTTTTTTGGGTTCCAAACTTTCGAGGCCGTTTTGAGGCCCTAAACGACACTTTTTGGGGATTTGAGGCCCACGTGACTATTGCAGGCACTAACCTATGCTAGTCAAAAATCATTCTTCTTGGTTAGACCTTTCCAATGGTGTATTGAGTGCCCCAAACATATATCGTATGCAAAATTTACGCCCCTGGGAAGTTGACGTATCAACTACCCCCATCGGGGCCCGCAAACCTTTTGGTTTTTCATCTTCCGGGGTTAGGGTTTTGGATTTTACTTATGTTAAAAAGGCCTTTGGAGCCTCATTGTAACAATCATTCTCTTGTGAATGAGAGTAGTCATCACATCTCTTCTCAGAGATAAGCTACCACCATTCTAGCGAGTCTTTCACTCTGTATTTTTATAGTTCTGTACATTTCGCACATTAATAGAAATTGTGTATTATTGTATATCTTTTCCTCTTATATTTCCTCTTATATTTGTTATATTATTTCCTCTCTTTAAATATATCTGTATATTTATGTGCTACATCTCCGCTCTCATTTCGTGTCGAAAATAACTCGGATCTGTGGTATCAGAGCAGGCTTTTCTTGATCGTTTTCAGTGCATGTCCCCGACAAGGTTTGAGTATAGAAAGTTGGGTGTCGAGCTTGTGTTTCTTAAGGAAAATCACTCTTGCACGCCCAAGAAACCCTCCAGGGTGGAAGAAAATAAAAATGATGGACCAGAATATTTTATTAATCTGTTGCTTGAGCAAGCTCTCACGCAATAGAGAGACGAAATGATGGATATTTTTTCCCACATCCTTCAACTCCTGTCAATAACAATAGGTGTGTCTTCATCAAGCGGACAATTTGGAGGCACCTCGCCATTCAAGGTACAATTTAATTTTCATATTCCCGTATTTGAAGGTCAAATAGATGTGGATTCCCTAGACAAATGGTTAAATCTACTAGAAGGTTATTTATTTGCTCACCATTTTTGGTGGGAAACTTATTGGGAGCAAAGTTCCATAGAGAAGTCTAGAATATATGGGGTCAATCCCACTTGGGTTTTTTTTGTGGATGCGGTCAAGGAACAATATTACCCTATTGGCAACTATGAAGACCAATACATGAGATGGAGCACATTGCAGCAAGAGAGGGGCCAAGCAGTGTCGGAGTTAACCAATACCTTCCATACAACATCGGGTGGCTTTTTCAGGGACGATATCTTCATGTCAACCAACAGTTTCGATTGTCATATGACATCCAACCCTTCAAGGATGAGGTATTATGTGATGTTTCCCCACTGGATGTATGTGATGTTCTCTTGGGTCAGCCATATATGTGGAAGCACCATGCTATTTATGAGTCTCGACCCCGTAGTGTAGTTTTTACTTTGGGGGGTCATATCTACAGAATACTAGAGGTAGTTCCAACTACTGTCCCACCTAAACAATGTTGTAAGGTAGTATCTCAAACTACAAAATTCAGTTTCTTCACAATCTGTTCAAAAGGTGCATAGAAGGATACTGCAACCACTACAGTCTCGGACCAAGCACCTTCTATCCAACAGAAGCAGGACGACAAGATTGCAGCAAAGAAAAAAAATTCCTTCTACACACATTCATCTCAGGTAGCTAGACTAGTTGAAAAGATTCAACTCTGCCATAAATAGGTTCGTTACAACATCCCACAAACTGAGCAGCGCAACGTCTCCAACAAGGCAAGCAACTCACCAAGATTCATATTCAACAAACACTTCCCTCTCTCCCCCTGGAACTCAACGCAATAGATACCATTTCTTCCTATGGAGGGAATATTGATCCAGGTGGATATCGATGTCCACCCACCTATTCCACAGGCTTGAAAAATAATTTTCCATCTTGGCAGTTTTTCGATAGTTTTTCGGGTTCCAAACTTCTGGGGCCGTTTTGAGGTCCTAAACAACGTTTTTTGGGGATTTGGGGCCCAAGTGGCCACTGCAATAACCAACTTGGGCCAGTCCTAGAGAATCATTCTTCTCGGTTAGACCTTTCCAACGATGTATCGAGCGCCCCAAACAGAGATTGTATGCAAAAGTTACACCCCCAAAAAGTTGACGTATCAACTACCCCCATCGGGGCCCACAAACCTTTTGTATTTTCATCTTCCAGGGTTATGGTTTTGGATTTTTCTTATGTTAAAACAGCCTGTGGTGCCTCATTATAACAACCATGTTCTTGTGAATGAGAGTAGCCATCACATCTCTTCTTAGAGATAAGTTGCCACCATTCTAGTGAGTCTTTTACTCAGTATTTTTACAGTTCTGTACATTTCGCACATTAATAGAAATTGTGTATTATTTTATATCTATGCCTCTTGTTATATTTACGGTATATATATGTTATATTATTTCCTCTCTTTCAATATCTTTGTATATTTCCGTGCTACATCTCTGCTCTCATTTCATGCTGAATATAATTTGGATCAGGTTTACCTCCTCAATTTATACTTCCCTTGTTGGTTATTGTGTTTCAACAAGGTTTACTTCCTCAATTTCCACTTCCCCTATTGGTTCTTGTGTTTCCACAAGGAATTTTTCTTTGGTCGAGGCCCATGTCCTTCTTTTCTTTGGAATTTTCACTTCTAGCAGTGCTCTGGATTTTCTCTTCTTCGTGGGTTGGCCCTAATGTGTATCTTCTTCCTCTCTAGATTTTTTTGGACCTAATGTTTCAATATACTATGCCTCGATATATGTTTTATTTCCTACCTCTTATGTTTCTTCCATTAGTGGAGAAAGACTCACAATGTCCCCCCATGAATGACCTATTTTCTCAAGTGCATGCATTACTAGAATCTTAATGAGCCCATGGTGGGAAAGACAATGTCGTGGCTTCTTGGCCTTCCATATATTGTGGGCCATTTGTTGTAGCACTTTCCAAAGGAAGAAACAGACGTTGACTAACCTTTGGCATCAAATATGGTTTAGGAGCTTTAGGTGATACCAGAAAATGACTCCATGGCACCCTTTGTAGGTGAGGTATTTTTGAATATGATATGCAACTTTTTCCCAGGGTAGAGACAAGGAGTTTCTATTGAATCCACTTCCTTTTCTCGTCAATTCTTATCGTTCTTTGAGAAATCTATCCCTCATGTCAGGAAATGTAAGTTTTCGGGAAAACCAACATTCTCCCTCTTGTGGAAGCCCTATCACCGCAGATATTTCCCCTTCATTCATAGTTACTAGTAATCAGTGTAATCGGTCCTATTCTCTTGAAAACTGAGTGAGAGTTCTAGAGTGACCTCCTCATCAAACCATTGTAGCTTCTCTATGTACATTATCCATCCCGTAGCTTGAAAAAAAAATTACATTTCCTCGTCGACCCTCAGCAGGCCTGTGTCAGGATCATGACATATAACGGAACCGCCCATGGTTTACTTAGAGAAATTTGGTGGAAAGAGTCATGTCTTCATCATCCTGGTTATAGAAGAGGAATTGTAGCCTATGGTTGGGGTGATAACAAAAAGTCTGAATTTACCTCCCTTCTAAAAGAGCGAGCCGGTTGAGGTGACAGGGAAAAATGAAATGATTTTTGACTTGTGTGGTAGCGGTGAGGTGGTTATATCATACAGGTTTTACTATCATGTGATTGGTGGGTGGATAGGTCGAACACCAAGGTTATGGGGTCTATAAATGGAAATAATGGATAATTGGGTAAAGTAATAAATTATGCGTGATAGGGAGTTTGTAAGGTACCATATGTAATATAATACACATAAACATGAATATTCAATAGATATCATTGGAACAACAAAATATTGAGAAGAGCAACACCAGAAATAATATCTTTATTTGAAGAAAGCAATGTTCACTTGTCTCTTTGAGGGGGAAACCTCCAGCAGAGCAAAGATCTATTACAATAATCTCTAGACAAATATTTTTCACGCCTCCTACTCTTATTTATACTAATTCTATCTTCTAAAGAACATTCTATAGGAATATCTTTCTAGAAGTGGAAGCTTCTATTAGGTCTTCTTACATTAACTTGTTCACAGTTATTAAATAGGCCTTATTAACTAATGTTGACTTTTATTACATGGAAAATATATTATTCTACCTATGTGAGGGGATAGGGAGGTTAGTTCCCTAACATGCCCTCCCCTTTTAAGAACATTCTTGTCCTCAAAGATTGAGATAAGGAAAGTTTTGCAGAATGGTGGCCAGCTCAGGTGGCATCTTCTGGAGTTGTATCTTTCCACTGAACTAATACTTCCTTGATGATGCATTGATGAAGAAAACACTCTTACTGGTCCAGGATTGCTTGTGGATGCAACCAAATGGAAACTTCTTCATCCAACTTAGGGATACTGGTTTGATTTTCGCACTTTGTTCCAATCACTTTCTTTAAGCATGAGACATGGAAAATGAGATGGATCTTAGAATGACTGGGCAGAGCTAACTGGTACGCCACAAGCCACACTCACTTTAGAATGGTATAAGGACCATAAAATTTGGGAGAAAGTTTTGACAGTGTTCAACTTTGAGTGAAGTCTACTCTTAAGGTTTCAAATGAAGAAACACTTGGTCCCCTTCAACAAATTGATGCTCAAAACGACCTTGATCTGATTTCTTATTCATGAAATTATGAGCCATGACCAAATTTTTTTTGAGGGAATAGATAATGGCCTCTCAGAATATAATATTTTTTTCAAACTCCTGAACCTTCAAGACACCTAGCATGTATGATAGAATTGACAGTGGCTTTTGTCCATAGAATTATTCAAAATGAGTCATGTGAGTAGTTGTATGGTAAGAGGTGGTGTACCCCCATTTAGCTAGGGGTAACCACTGAGCCCACTAATGTTGTTTGTTGGATAAAAAAAACTGCAAATATGTTTCGAAACACTTGTTTACAACTTCAATTTTTCCATTAGTCTAGGGATGATAGGTGATGATGAGATGCAATTGGGTTCCCTGGAGCCTGAACAATTCTTGCTAAAAATTACTAGTGAAAGTGGGATCTATGTCGGAGACAATAGAATGAGGCATGCCATGAAGTTTGAAGATATTATCCATTAAACTTTGAGCCACTGTGGATGCAGTGAATTGGTTTTGAAGATCAGAGAAATGAACATATTTGGAAATATGATCGACTACCACCATGATGACTGGCTTATTTCCCGATTTATGTAAGCCAACAATGAAATCAATAGAAATATCTAGCCAAATAGTAGGGGGAATCACAAGTGGTTGGAGTGTTCATGGGGATTTTATTATTTCTCCCTTACTGCATTGATAGACATAACGTTCAATCACAAATGTGTGGATGTCTTGTTTCATACCATCCCAGAAAAAAGAACATTTGATCCTTTCATAGGTTTTGGTAAACCCTGAATGCCCAATTGTGGGTGAAGCATGAAGCTCAACAAGCACTATGGATTTAAGTTATGACTGTTTGCTTAAATACAGATGGCCTTTGTAGCAAATCTCTTCATTATGCCAAGAGTACCCTGGAGGATCTAGAGAATGGTGTTGCAATTGTTGGATCGGGAAAGAGAGTTTCGGGTCTTGCAACCATTCTTGGCGAACAACTTGGATCCAATCTGGTACAATGAAGGAGAGGGAAAAGACAAATCCTTCTTCTTCATACTTCCTAGAAAGAGCGTCAGCAACCAAATTTTATTTTCCCTTCTTGTAGATGATCTCATAATCATATCCAAATATCTAGGTCACCCATTTTTGTTGCTCCGAGGATGAAATTCATTGTTCCAGAAAATTCTTGAGGCTTTGATGATCAATTTTAATTTGGAAGCGTTGCTCCAAGAGATAAGGATGCCAAAGATCCATGACATGAAAAATGGACAATATTTCCTTTTTATAGATTGATTTTCCTAAATGTCTTTCCAAAAGTTGCTTGCTAGTGAAGGCCAAAATTCTTCCATATTGCATGAGGATTGCCCCAATTCCTTTCCCTAAAGCATCACATTCCAGGAAAAAAGTCTTTGTGAAGCCAGGAAGGGCCAAGACTGGAGCTGTACACATAGCCTATTTTAAGGTGTGGAATGATTAATCAATGGTTGGAGTCCAAGTGAAAGCATTCTTTTCAAGGAGAGCAGTGAGAGGTGCGAGACTTTTTCCATAATTCTAAACAAATTTGCGACAATACCCTATTAAACCAAGAAAACCATGGAAGTTCGTAATATTTTTAGGGTGTGGAAAATCCTTCATAGCTTCAATTGTCTTAGGATCCGCCCGTACGCCATCCTTGCTGATAATATGACCCTAGTACTCCACTTCAGAGGCTCCAAAGGAACATTTAGACTGTTTGAGGAAAAGTTTTGTGCTGAGAGAGTAGATGGAGAAATTGATCCACATGGACAAGATGGGCTTCCCAAGTTTTTCTATAGATGAGAATATCGTCAAATAAAAATAAGATAAAATGATAGAATTATAAATGAAATACATGATTCAAGAGAATTTGGAAATTTGAGGAAGAATTACACAAACCAAATGGCATGACCAAGAACTCATAGTTACCCTCATGAGTTCTAAAGGTATTCTTGGGGATCAAGTTTAGGAAAGTACTAAGCACCACTCAACTCATCCAAGAGATCATCAATGACATGAATGGGAAATTTGTCTTTGATGGTGAGTTTGTTTAAGGTGCTAAATCCTTGGCACATGTGACACGTTCCTTCTTTCTTGAGTACCATGACCACAAGAGAGGAATAAGGGTTGGTACTAGGATGGATAACACCGAATTTGAGAAATTCTTTAACAAATTTATCAATTTCATTCTTCTGGGAAAAGGGATGATGATAAGGGTGAACATTGGGGGGAAGTCCACTTGAGATTAGAGGAATGGAATGATCATGAACACCAAGGGAAAGGGGGATTCCATGGGGAGTGGAAAAAATGACTTGGTGGTTGGACAGGATAGATTGGAGGTCAGGATGCACAAAGGGTGTCTCAACTGCTTGAATGGAATGGAGTAGGGAAAAGATTACTGAATGTCCTTTTTTGAGGATATTTTCCATTCGACGGGAACTAATGATATCAGGGGAGCCTATTGTGATGCCTTAGAACTTATACTATTGTACCTCTTATTTGAATTACATGGTTAATTCCTTAAAATCCATGAGAATGGGTCCCAAAGTGCGTAACCATTAAACATCAAGCACATTGTCACAACCACCATTGTCGATGGAAAACATATGATATTTCATGTGATACTGACCAATTTGTAGGTGCAATTTTTCACAACTCCTGCCACATTTCATAGAACCACCATTGGAAATCATGAGTTGAAAATTGTTGACAACACAAATATAGAAATTTATTTCCTACACAATGCGATGATGAATACAATTATGGGCACTTCCACTGTAAATGAAGATTATTACCTTCCTCTACTTAATGTAGCCAATGACTGTGAGGGTTTGGGGTGTAGAGAAGCCAGTAAGGGCATGCAACAAAATAAGTGGTTCAAGTTCTGGTGGATCAGACGGTGTAGTAGGAGAATCGGTTGGGGGTATGTCTTCCACTAGGGAAACTTAGACCTCCTCTTCAACAACATCCTCAAAAATGGCTATTAAAAGTTTTTGTTTCTTACACTTGTAGCCCAAAAAATATTTTTCATCACAATTATAGGAAAGACCCTTGATTTGGCATTCAACCATTTCTTCCTGAGTTAGTTTCTAGATCTTGAGAGGAGTGGCAGGAGGGGTAGGATTGGTAGTTTGATTGTGAGGAATAAATAAGGGTTTGTGGTTTTGGGTGGAGACAACTTGTTGGGATTCCTTGGCTCATAGAGTATCTTCCAACCAAGTTTTAGGGTGATCCATTAGGACCTGGGCGCAAATTTCATCATTGAGGCCACTGATAAATCATTCCTTGAAGAAAGCATCTTACATGTCCTTTGTTCGGAAATCCAAGTTTTCAAAGGAAGATATAAAGTATTCCATTGTTCCATATTATTTCAACTTGGTAGGACAACATATATAGTGGGTGTCAGTGTCAAGGCATTCATAAATCTATGCAACAAACTGTCTCCAAGAAACATACCCTTAGTGTGTCTTTCTACACCATTTCCACCATTGCCAATGTTTAGGATCTAGATAGAGGACACCATAATGAAGTTTGGAAAAATCATCAGTAATTCCATGCAAGGATAAATAATGTTCCAATTGAGTGACCCATCCTATGGGATCTGATCCATCAAATATTTGCACCTCAACTCTAGGAAGACAGGGGTCCTGATGAAGAGAGTTGGAATGAAAGGACATATTATGGGAAGAGATGTCACCTTCAAAGTGTGAAGTTTTTTTAGAGGAGGGAGAGCCATGGGAATTTTAACCATTGGTTGAGAGTGGTGGTGAGGGAGGCCAATTCACCCTTAACTACTACAAATTCACTCGTAATGTGGGCCTCAAGGGTTGCCAATTTGGAATTGGTGGAACCAATTTCTGAAGTCACTCTCTGCATGTTTTCTCAGTTTTATTTGGATTCATATTATATGTTTAGGATTTCTTGGTTTCGATTGGTGGTTGTTTGAGAATGAGGGGGGTCGGGGAGGGGAAATGGGTCCATGGAAAAAAAATACATAGAAATGATATATATGATGATGATCAAGGTGAAAAGAGGAATGCAATGGGATAATTTTCAAATAATGGTGTTGGGAAGGGTGGGTGTGACCATAAAAAAAAAGGATTATAAGTGATAAGCACCACAAAAATCAGGATGAAAAGGGGAGTCCAATGGGAGGGGTTGAAAATAAGCGTGGCGGGAAGAGGGTTAGGTCAACAAAAAGAGAGAAATCCAATGAGAAAGGTCCCCAAATAAGAGTGTCGACAAGACCACTATACTCTCTTTTTTTCGTTTTTTTTTTCTACTCGTTCGGAGTTAGACTTTGACTTGAATAATACTATAGTGTCGAACTGCCCAAATTCTTAATAGAAAAAAATGTGTAGTAATTTTGCAACCAGAATGCAGGAGGCAAGGTTATGCAACCAAAATATCCTTTCTATTCCTTGTTTGGTATGTTCTCCCCATGTTAGAGTTTGCAGGGTGCCTATGGAAAAGGGTTTTCTGTATGTTATAGCTCTTTGATATATATGTTGGGTCGAATAGTAGTACTTAGCCCAATATCTCAGGGCACCAACTAAGGAGGCTCAACCATACCCTTAGTTATACTACCTGATTACCCAGTGTTGGCACAAGGGCAGACCCAGGGTTCAACACTTCAACAATGCACCAAGAAAACCCTGACTACCGACCCTTTCGATAAGACCTGCGAAGCATAAGAAGTCTCACTCGAGGTAGAGGCAGGGGTGGTTGTGAGACTCAGGTGTCTGCAACCTTAGCTGGGACACAGATATGTGATTATGACTCTTGGAAAGCACCTTAGCATAGATCATTCATCAGTATTTAACCCTCAAGGCACTCCGCAGATGGCACAGAGCACCGCAAAATTCACTAGATCTAGGTTAAATTAGCACTTAGAAGCAACAAAATAGGTTTAGCACTCAACACTTTCATATATGTCAGATCTATACCCATACATCTAAGAAGCATAGAGAAAAGTGGATCTATCTAAGTATATCATGGTAAATCACAAAGCATAATCATATCAATCACAACACATGGAAAGAGACCAACACATTAGATTGAAGCACCAAGCACATCACACAGAGTTACCGTGGTTCACCCCCACCCTGGGGCTACGGCCATAAATTCTTGTTCTTCTTTATTAGCTTTGGTCAACCAGGTTACAACACAAAGCTCAAACTTGTACTCCACATAGGAGAGGAGATCTGCGCACACCTCGCCAGATCCTCCTTCCCCGAGTACATCTAGCATAGAGCCTTCTTACAATCCGTGCACTCAACACTTACAACACTTGCACTCAGCTTTGCAAGTCGTTCACACAATCTGCACAAAGCCTTACTAGCACTTAGCTTATCTCCTCCTCTTTATTACATTTCCTAGCTACTTATTTATACTTTACAAAATAGGCCTAAACATGGGTAAACCCATGGGTCGACATCCCATACCCATTACATTATCCCCAAAAAACCCAAAATGGACCCAAAAGGGGTCTAGCTTCCACGATCTCTGCTTCACATTGTGCTCCATATTTGACAAGCTGTCGAAGTCCAAAAATGGTCAAATATGACCAAGTGTTCCTCAAAACTTGGTCAAGGGCCAACATGCCCCCAACACTCACCTGTGACTCGTCCCGAGTCACTCTGGTCTGATTAATTCTGCTTCGAATGCCTCGAACTTGGCTTGAACTACTTCGACCTGCTGTAGTGTGACAGCCTCTTGCTCAGTGAACTCCTAGATTACTGCATCGTTTATTGGTCCTTCCAGGCGTTGTTCTGCGGTGATGAAAATTTGTTCAATCTCAGTTCCTTGGCTTTCAACTTCAGTGAATAGTTGGCATGCCTTTTCTTGGATTGGTTGAAGTCGTCGAGAGGCTTCCATCACTTTACTTTGCAGCGTGTGTACCTATTGTTGGGCGGTGCATTGTTCTGCAAACCTCTTTATTATTTCGATTGGGGTCAAGGCCTTTGGCTATTCCTGTAGCGTATCTGTGTGTTTCTTTGCTTCTTGGAGTTGTGCCTCTAATGCCTACAACTATGGATTCTCTGTGAGGTTCTCATAAGTCTGGGTGCTTCTAGCGCTCAACTGCTTGCATTCCAAGGCAAAGGTTTTTAATCGGCCAACTGCGCTATAGGCAGTTTCCTCCCTTAGATACCTTATTTCTTAAGGAGTCTTGGGCATGGTACAAAGTTCCAGATCTGCGACGCCCTGCTAAAGTTGTTGGATTACTTCTTCAAGTTGTGCCACTTGTTGTGGGACACATTCTTCAATCTTTAGTTCTATGACTGTCACAGAGCGAAGTGTTTTGTGAACCCTTTCCTGTACTTCAAGTTGCTTTGCTAGCAACTGGTCCTTGCTCTGTTGTAACTGTGCTTTTTCCTCATCCCACTTCGCTTGCAGGGAAATATTTTCCCGTTCTACCTTAACATGTTGTTCTACAAGTGCGCTTTGTACTTGTGTCAAAGCCTGGGTGAATTGCACTATGTCTTCTTGAGCTCGTCGAAGGCGAGCTTCGACTTTCTTGGCGAGCCAGTGTAATTGGGTGGGCTCATTGCTTGTTCCTATTGTTTCAATTATCAAGGGCGTAGTAGAAACTGCTCAGCTGGACTGGAGTGCATGCTTCACTTCTTGAAGTTCATCCTTGATTCGGCTGAATACCTCCTCTTGCTTCGCTTCTTTCTTTTCTGCGATCTCTAGTGAAGCATCATTCAACACAACAATTAAGAAGTCAAAGTCGTCCGGTGTGAGGGTAGTCTTAAACATAGTCTGGGTGGCCTTAGTTTTCTTTAGGGATGAGGGATTTGGGGGGGTAATCTTCCTTTTCTTAGTGGGATCCTCCTCCTCTCTAGGTGGAGTAACCTTGCCTTTGTTTTGCTCAACCTCTGTGCCACCTAGTTCTTCACCATCACCTCCCTGCGCAGGTGAGATCGAAGTAGTCTTCATGGATGTGCTATGGATATCTTGAGCTTCATCATCCTTCTTAGTCTTGCTGGGTCCAGGTGTATCCAACATATTTTCAGGGCTTTCCACGTTGGACATTTCTGCGGGGTCCGCTGCAACAAGGAGGTTCGTTGACCATTCCTTGGTAATCAGCTCCAAGTCTTCTTCTGTCAACTTGTAGTATGACTGGAGCTAATGTTTGTGCTCATCAGCGCGCGCTATGAAATAGGTGAAGTGGCGGTCTGTAATGAATTTTATCAATGGTCTAAACCTATGAAGTGTGTTTGGGGTGAGGCATAGTGTGGACTAGATTGCATTCTTCAATTGGTTGTAATAATCGTGGAAGATGGCATTGGAATGCCACTGCTTGTTCATGTCGTTGGAGTACCACAACATACAGAACTTTGCATCCAGTGGTTCGAAGGGTTCGATCTCCGAAAAAGTGGCACCTTCTAGTAGCTCCCAGTCGATGAAAGTGATTAATATGAGCAACCAACTAAAGTGGAACTCGTACCCTTGGTCTTGCACTTCTCTTCAATCAAGCTGTAGATAGTTTACAAGGTACTACACCCAGTTCATCTGTAGTCCCTTGGTGCACTTCCTTGTGAGGTCAACTACGAATCTAGTCACTTGTGTTGGTATGTTCTTACAAACTAGCTTGCCCGCGATCAACTGACAGACGAGGCGAACTGTGCCACTCTGGATAGAGGCTACCTTATAGCCTCACGTGCCTTTCTTGACATCGCCATAAGTTTCTTTTATCCTTTGTGCTAGTGCTCGGTCTGATGTATTTCCAGGGTAAAAGTCCTGTGGGTCAAGGCCCGTGATCCGATTGATCAAGGTTGGAGCCACAATGATGCGGTGGTCTAACCATAAGTATCCTCCGTGGTAGCAGGACAACAACAATTTGACGCATGCGTTGACTTCCTGGTGTCTGCCAAAGTGTGGGATCTTTATTAGATTAAGAAGTGTGGATTGCGCGAGGTTCTGGGTCCATGACTACGGGACAATCTTAGAATTCTTTCCTTTGGTCCTAGTTAAGTACTTATGCGGGGGTAACATATTGTAAACCTTACGATCTCCAAGGTTAAAATCACTAAATTTCAGTGCTGCGAGCTTATCCTAGTCAGTACGAACTGCGTGCACCCCTTTCAGAAGGTACGTCATGATCAAAGTGTACTCAAATTCATGAGGTACACTGTCACGATTGATGGCACTGCTTAGAGGTGGTAAGTAAGTAGGTAGAATACGTGGGATAAGTTTGGCATTTGCGATGTTATCCCTATGCTTGGTCTGTTTCTCATCGGTCGACCGGGATGGACCGGTGCGAGCAGTGGAAGGGAAGGCCTAGGTTTCTCTCGTTTAGGATTCTTGGACTCCTATAGATAATCCTCACTCTGACATGACTCTCTCAGTCATTAAGTCAATCAAAACTTCTTCAACTACTTTCTTAGCAGCGCTGAGCTCGTTCAACATACATGTTTTGGTCAACTAGCTCGGGTGTAAAATGAATTCAGAGACTATAGTGAATGGTATGAGAACAAGGCAATGATCACAGGGTGAAGTAATCTCAGGTTTCAGGCTCAAATTCTCACTTAGCAAAAAGTATTCTCGGTGAGTGGCACGACAGACTAAGTAGGGAAATTTAGCAACGGTCTTCTTGCAACGGGTATGAGGTTGCATTAACTGATGTTTTGTCCATTATGGCGCGGTCGAACGGTCTAGTGGCGAGCCATAAATGCTTTCCGAACCATTCGGAGCAGCATTCGAACGGTTATATTGGCTTCTAATGGCTATATTACTTCACCTTGGTGAAGTGGCATATGTCGTTGTTCTAATATCCTGGCAAAGCTCCAATTCTGAAAAGTGTCTTGCTGCGAGGTACCTTCTGGGATCTTCTGTAATTTTTCAATATTAGCCTTCTTCTTACTTAGATTTCTAGCCTTCTTTCCAGTGATCTTCGTCTCGGTGATTCTCTTCCCATTTTGATTTCTTTTTTTCCTCGGACATAATCACTTCCTGCTAGTGAGATTCTCTCCTAGGGTTTAGGTATATCACTTCTTCCTTGTCTGGGGTAGAAATTTCAGCCTTTTGTATAGCTTTGCCCTCAACATCTGGGCTTCTAGTGTCAAATGGATTCGAACAGTTCTCCTGTTCTTCTATCAACTGTGCAATCCTTTTAGTCATGAAATCTTTTAACTCTTGTCTCTATTGTTCTAAAACCTCTTCTTCTTCCTTCTTTCTAGCTTGATATCTTTCAATCCAAGGTTTTCCGAGTAGCATAGTAAATGAGGCGTTGTCCTCAATGAATTTGATAATATCAAAATATTCTTTTGTCGAAGTTCCATTGACTCTCGTAGGTATCTGAAGGAGTTTTCCACATAACATCATCAGTTTTCCTATGAATAGTCCTATTCCTCCCAATGAAGGAATCATGGTAGGCTTCCCTATAGCTTCCCAAGTTCTTTCTGGCATAATGTTCACTTGTGTTTCTTCATCAAGAATACAGTCAATGTCGAAGTCCCCTATACTTGCTTCAACTTGCTCCTTTTCTTTGAAGATCTCTGGTAATCAGACATCTTTATGTTCCTTCAAGGTTTCTTTCATCTGTATTAATACTTTCTCTGATTCTTGTTGGGTTTCTGCCTTTTCTGAATCTACCTTATGGTCTTCTTGATTCATATTTATCCTTTCAAGCTTAGCGATCGTTCTAGGGAAATCTAATACCTCATGATCCCTATCTTTGCAACAGAGACAACTAGGTCCTCTACCAGGGCATTCCTTAGCTAGATGGTCTGGTTTTCTGCAACTGTAACATAGGATTAATCCTCGCTTTCTTTTGAATGATCCTCGACTTCTTTTGTACTGTGTGCTAGAATCGTGATAACTAACATGCATAATTTATTTCTAGGATCCTGCATCCATTTGTTAGTCCAGACATTCTTTCTATGCATAGGTATAACATATCTATCATTATACTTATCATATCTATTCATATCAAACTTTCTTTCATCTATTACTGCCCTAGTTTTTAAGCTAGGATAGAATCTATCAAACATACCTAGGTCCATGCTATAGAAACAAAAAATTTCACTTATATTACTCCTACAGAGAACAAAGCTTCCAAATATAAGAACTTTTGACTATTCTTACCTTTATTAGAGCACAGAGCTTACAGATCTTACCTCTTTTCTACAGATCTGACCTCTTTCTTTCAAAAATTTCCACTTTTACTTTTCTTAGAGCACAGAGCATTCAGATCTTGCTTCTTTTCTTTATATCTGATCTTTCTTTCTTCAGATCTGACCTTATTCATAGCACAAAGCTTCATAGGTCGAGTAAAAAGTTGCACACTAGGGAAACAGACCTACGCACAGAGCTTTCTTTTGCACAAAGTTTCTTCTTCCTCAGTTCCCAACAATCATAGTTTCAGGTCCCGGCAACGGAACCATTTTTTGTGCACCAACAAAACCCTAAATACCGACCTTTTCGACAACACCTGTGAAGCAGATGAAGTCTCACCTGAAGTAGAGGCAGGGGTGGTTGCGAGACTCAGGTGTCTACAACCTTAGCTGGGACACAGATCTATGATTCTGACTCTTGGCAAGCACCTTAGATAGATCATTCATCAATATTTAACCCTCAAGGCACTCCACAGACGGCACAGAGCACCGCACCATTCACTAGATCTAGGTTAAATTAGCACTTAGCAACAAAAAAATAGGTTTAGCACTCAACACTTTCATATATGTCAGATCTATACCCATACATCTAAGAAGCACAAAGAAAAGTGGATCTATCTAAGTATATCATGGTAAATCACAAAGCATAATCATATCAAGCACAACACATGGAAAGAGACCAACACATTAGATCGAAGCACCAAGCACATCACATAGAGTTACCATGGTTCACCCCCACCCTGGGGATACATCCACAAAGTCTTCTTCTTCTTTATTAGCTTTGGTCAATCGGGTTATAACACAAATCTCAAACTTGTACTCTACATAGGACAGGATATCTGCGCGCACCTTGCCAGATCCTCCTTGCCCGAGTAGATCTAGCATAGAGCCTTCTTACAACCCGTGCACTCAGCACTTACAACACTTGCACTTAGCTCTGCAAGTTGTTCACACAATATGCATAAAGCCTTACTAACACTTATCTTATCTCCTCCTCTTTCTTACATTGCCTAGCTACTTATTTATACTTTACAAAATAGGCCTAAACATGATTAAACCCATGGGCCAACATCCCATACCCATTACATTATCCCCAAAAGACCCAAAACGGACCCAAAAGGGGTCTAGCTTCCACGATCTCTGCTTCGCATTGTGCTCCATATTTGACAAGCTGTCGAAGTCCAAAAACGGTCAAATATGACCAAGTATTCCTCAAAACTTGGTCAAGGGCCAACACCCAGGTACTAGAAAGTATCTTCCCGAGTGTTGTTCTTGGTGGCACTATAGCAGTTAGGTGGCTGGTTGGTTGATCTAGGGATTGTTTCAGGAGACCTATGGGACTTCTGATATACCTAATGGTGTGTGGAAGTGATGGTTGTATACAGATTATGTTTGATGTGGTACTACTCGAGGGGTACCAATAGGGGTTATAGAGGTTTCCAACAAGGGTGAAACTTTGGTTTCTAGGCAATCTCGTGAAATCGTCTATATCTCCTGTGTGTAGTCTTCTCCACCACAGTTTTATATGTTGAATGCCATATCTTTTTTCTTTAAAGATGCTGGCAGTACACGTTTCTACCCTAGAAAAAATATTTACCCATAATTCCTACCAAGGAAAGTTCTTTGATACCACTTGTAAGGTACCAGGTGTAATAAAATATGTAGAAACATGAATATTCAACAGATATCAATGGAACAACAAAATATTGAGAAGAGAAACACCAGAAATAATACCTTTATTCAAAGAAAGCAATGTTCACTTGCCTCTTCAAGGGGTATCATCCAGCAGAGTGGAGGTCTATTACAATAATCTATTGACAAATATTTCTCATGGCTCTTTCTCTTATTTATACTAATTCTATCTTCTAAAGAACATTCTAGAGGAAGATATTTCTAGAATTGGAAGCTTCTCTTAGGTATTCTTACATTGACTTGGTCACATTTATTAAATAAGCCGTATTAATTAATGTTGACCTTTATTACATGGAAAATATATTATTCTACCTATGTGAGGGGATAGGGAGGTTAGGTCCCTAACATATTTGGTTCAGTCATGCCAGTCCTTATGTCATTAAAGTGTTATGAAATGTGTATAAGAAAAATATGTACCTTTTGATGCTTACCTCATATGCTAATCGGACTCATACATCCTTTCTTGTTTCACTTGTCATCACAGATCATTGCACTAGTTGTTGATTCATATCGGTTGGTGGTGCATTAATGGTTTGATGTTAAGGTGAGGTGGCCCTTGGATGTGATGTCACCACATCATCGAATGTTACCACATAAACACATGTCTCCATCTCAATAGGTGTTTCCACTTCAAAAAATTTCTCTACATCAGAGGATCCACATTTAGTGCTAGCAAGGTGTCATAATATGTCATAGTGTCAAGGTGTTGTAACAAATGACAGTGTTATGATGACATGGGGTGTTGCAAAAAAGCGGGGTGTTGCAATGACAGATGGTGTTGCAACAACGAGTTATGTTGCAACAACGAAATGTGTTGTAGAGACTGGCGGTTGTGTTGCAACAACTGCAAAGTGTGTTGTAGCAACTGTAAATTGTGTTGCAACAACTACAATTCGTGTTGCAACAATACCCCTTTTTTATCCAGATTCCCACACTTTGAGAAAATATCAGAGAGATCTTTTAGATTATAAAGATTAAAGAAATAATACAATTTCATGAATAATGGGGACTTGACATAACCATCCCATAAATCCTGGAAGTGCCCTATTGTTCATTAAGTTATTAAAAACCAACAAAATATAAATTTATTTATTTTAGGTAGTGCCCATGATCAGATGGTTTTCATACATTACCTTCCTAATTGAGCCCTTAAAAGAGTTTTCATGATCAGATTATATTTTTAGTTATTTGGCAGGTGAGGATCCCCTTGTGTGAAAAATATCAAGGTTAGTGTTGGCCCAACCCTTGTTGATACCTCTCAAGAATGCTTCTCGGAACAACAATTTTTTGTATAATCTAAGCATGTTCCCATTGGCCACTAGTGGAGTTTTGGTTTCATCAATGGTTTGGATTTTTACAGATCCATTATAATAGACAACATCAATCACTTAAGGGCCCAACCATAGAGTACATAATTTTCCTTTGAAGTCCTTAAATCTAGAGTCGAACAATCTATCCCAATCTACAACTAAGAACTCCCTTTTCTTAATGAACTTGCCATGCCAATTATCCCTCTATTGTTGAATCACAGACGTATGATGCAAAGCAACTAGGTGAAGTTCATCCAGTTCACTAAGATGGAAAATGCATTGGTGTTGTACTTCAAACATATCCATGCCTAGTTGAAGTGCAGTCCTTAGAGTCTTCACTTTGACTTCTATGGAAAAAATAGTGCACTTCTCGTACACCAACTCGTATGGGGTGCATCATGTGATGTTCTGCCAAGTATTTTTGTATGCCCATAATGCATCTAGAATTTTTCCTACCCAATCCCTGAGATGAAGATGAACAGTCTTTGTCAAGATGTTCTCAACTATTTTATTTGTCCCTCCCACCTGCCCATTAGCCTATGGATGATATGACATTTTTATCTTGTGCTTAATTTGGTAGATATCTATGATGACTTTGATGTGCTTGGAGGTAAATTGAGCTCTCCCATATGTAACAATCTCCCTGGGTATCCCATACCTGATGAATATTTCTCTATGGAGAAAGTATATGAAATCAAGGGTCTGTTTCTCAAAATAATCCACTACCAGTTGTGTCTATAGAGGCATTTCGTCTAACTGAACTGGGCGTCCCATTTTCTGGAAATTGTCACACATTTTTACATACTCCTTAGCATCACGAAAGATAGTGGACCAATAATACCCTAGGTGAAGTAATTTATAGTTTTTCCTTGTATCTGTGAAGTTTCCTCCACATGGACTATCATGACACTCCCTCAGGATGTCATAAATATTTTCTTCCCTTACACATCATTGGATGAGGGAATCCAATCCTGTGTAGAACAAACATCCTTTGATCCAGGAATACCTACAACTTTTCCTAATGACCCTCTTTCATTCCTTTGGAGATAGGTGTGATGGGTATTTTCTCGCAACTAAGTAATCTAGAACATTTGTAAACCACTATGAGTTAGTAGATACTACAAAAATATTCACATTGGGAAAAGTATCCTCAACTGGGGGTGCATTCCCATTATTGACAAGACAATAAAGAAAATTCACATTATTGACAAGATGGGAAATAAGTCAACATGTTATATTTCCCTAGTTTATCCATGATGGAAATGTCAAATTCTTGTAACACTAGCAACCATCTGGTCACCCTTCCATGAGTGATAGGTTTATTTATCAAATACTTAATTGCAACATGATCAATATGTATGATTACAAGATATACAGTTATGTAATGATGAAATTTGTTTATAGCATGGATGACAACATGACTCAACAAGTGTAAGATTCTTACTGATAAAGTATATTACATATGGCTTATGTGATTATTCTTGTTTTCTAAGCACGACTCCAATGGTGGTGTCTAATGCATCCGTGGATATGTGGAATGGTAAGGACCAATATTGTCCCTTTAAGATATGTGCTATTGTCAATTTCTCCTTTAGTTTTTCAAAGTAACTCTGGCACCTTTCATTCCAATTGAATTCGACATATTCTGTGAGCAATGAGAATAAACGGCATGTAACTTTCACAAAATTTTCTATAAAACATATATAATATCCAACCTGCCCTAGAAAACTCCTTACCTATTTTTTTTGTTTCTGGGGATGGAATATTAAGGATTACCTCTATCTTTGTTGGATCGACTCGTATACCTGTGGGAGAGATGTGATTCCCCCGGACAATACCTTATGTTTACATCATGGCACACTTTTCATTGTTGATATTAACGTTGGACTCTATGCATATCTTAAGTACTTTCTCTAAGTGAATGAGAGCTGATATGAAGGTGTCATCCACGTAAATTTCTACGCATTCATGAATGAGATAAAAAAATAGTACAATAATTTCCCTCTAAAATTTATTTGAAGCATTGCAAAGTCCCAATGGTAACACCCTATATGAAAATTTCCTCCCTTGGGTAACTGAATGTGGTATTCTCTTGATCCTCGGGTGCAATTTGAACTTGGTTGTAGCCGCTAAACTTGTCGAGGAAAGAGAATTGCTTCTTCTCAACCAATGTGTCCAATACTTGGTTGATAAAAGGTAGAGGAAAATGATATTTATGGGTGGATTTTCTTAGCTCCCTATAGTCAACACATACCCTCCATTTACCGTTATTTTTTGGAACTATAACTAAAGGAAAGACCCATTGGTTGTTGGAGATAGATTAGATGAAATTTATGGAGAGTGGTTTTTATAGTTCTTCCTTAACTATCTCCTTCAATGTTGGGTTCATCTTGCATTGCGATTGGTGAATGGGTCTGGATTGTTCTTTGATGTATGTATGGTGTGTTCAAAAGTCTATATGGATTCCCTTCATGTCTTTATAGTTCCAAGAAAAATATTTTTTGTACTTTCTGAGGACCTTGATGAGTTATTTATATTTTGATTCAGATAACCCTTGGTTAATGTTTAAAACATTTCCTAGGATAATCTATACATGTTCGGTAAGGGACTTAATAATTTTAACAGTGGGTGTCTCTTGTGGTATTGGTAGTGCATCATCAATCATGGAAATGTTTTCTTGAGCATGTATTCTCAAGATATTATTAAGTTCGGGTAGAGAAGATGATGGGGAAAAAGCTATGAAGTCATTGATATAATCATCTTCTATGTTCTCCCTGAAAAAAAGATTTTGGTTTACCAAAAATACCTATTGGGAAACCTTCTCATATTCATCCTCTCCATCATCCACACAAATGGGTGCTTCTGGGTCGATTTTTGTCTTGGCCAGGGGATAAAAAGATATTTTCTTTTTCGAGCTTCCATGAGAAATTGTCATGCTCCCAAATCTACAACCTACATAGGCATATGCGGTTTCCATCCATTGCCACCCTAGAATAAAAGGGTAGACACCCAAGGAAGTATTAGGTTGCAGGACCATGAAATCATCGAGATACTCCCAAGATTCCACCAAGATTACTACACCTTAGTCTGCCAAATGTAATATGATTGGAGTTTATCTAAGGCATGTCAACCCTAAGGTTCTCATGGTTTCTTGAGTCATCACATTGATGGCGGTCCCTAGGTAAATTAAGGTGTTAGGTATGGTGGTCACATTGATTTGAACATCGACTAAGGGGATACCCAAGTATAAATACTTGGCTATGGAAACCTTTTTGAGCATCAAGTTTACCAATTTTCCTATCACTTGCACTACCTAGGCATCTTTCCTTTTTCTGCCTGGTTTTCATAGGCATAGTTCCCTAATGGATTTTGAGTAGGTTATGACATATTTAATAGATTGGAAGAGAGGTATTAAAACACACACATTCTTGAGTTCCCCCAAGATGTTGAATTCTGGTTGAGTAGGGGGTTTGTTGATATTTAATCTTTTTTGGAAAATGTGGGTTTTACATCTCCTTCTCACCCTGATCTTGGTTCAAAGCAAGGGGTTGTTCGGTCAAGGTATTTTCAAGTGAAGATTCTTCCTCATAATATTATATAGTTACAGGTGAGGCATGTCGATTTATCCTATTCTCGGATCTTAAATGTATATCCTCACATTCCATGGAAGAGATAGAGTAAGGAGGGTAAAATGGGAACCCTACACTTGTTGTGTTCGTTTGTTCTTAGGGTTAGGGATAGGTTGTGCAAGAATTTGAGGTCTAGGAGGAATTTGATTAGGTTTTTGGAGTTGTGGTGGAGGTTGTGGGTATGTAGATTGTTGTGGTAGTGCTTGTTGAGGCCCCCCAAAAGGCAGGTTTCTCCATACCTGCAACTAGGGATAGTTTTAGGATGGCAAAGCCATCCATTGTGAGTTGATGGGATTGGATGGATACCATTGTTGGGAAGGATAATGCATGGATGTGTTAGTCAAAGAAGAATTGAAATACTGAGATTGGTATAGAGATATACCTTGAGGTCCGGGATTCCATGATTGTTTTTGCATGATGAGACATAATTGATCGGCCTCCCCATTTACTTCATGATAGACTACTTTTAAACCTAGTAGAGAGGGAAATTTACTAGTGGAATTTTCTTTTTCGCATATTCCACATATTTTAATTTGATCTAGTAGACACTCTTTCAATGGATGTTTCTTCTACATTTTGAGCAAAAAATGGCAAAGGCCAATTTTGGCTCCTCTCATTTCTTTTTCAATTGTAGGGTATCTAAATGGGATATTAAGGATCTCAGTATATCCATCTTGAAATCCTCTAACATGTTCCAAATCTCAACTCATGTAACTCCTCTGTTAGATTTCTTGTTGATCCTTTTTAATGTGTCCATTGGCCCTTTTCCTGGTTGTGAAGTCCCTCTAAAGTATATTTGATACAAATTTTAGATAACTTCGTAAGTTTGATTTTATATATCACCACCACCCTTCAGGTTCAACATGTCAATACAGTCGTCTCTGAATCCTCTTAGCAAAAAGATTCATTTAGTATCTAGGTCCATCCAGTTTTTCCTTGATCGTTGTAAATTGTACTTAAAACATTCCATGAAGTATTCCATACTCTCATCTTCCTTCTGAGTCATTCTAAACACTTATTCTCAACGATTTGTGTCCTTGCAATAGTGCTAGTATTTTTCAAGGAACACCTTTCTCATTTATTCTCATGTAGTGGTGTGGTTCCTTCTTAGTACCATGAACCATCGGAGGGAAACATTATTTAGGATCGCTGGAAAGAGATTTATCTTGTGACCATAAGAAATATAATCGTAGCTTCTGCAGAGGACATAAAATTTGAATAAAAATGTGTCTAGATCCTCGGTAGCTAGACCACGAAAGTTCGACAATGCAAAGTGTGGAATATTCTTCATTTGATTCACCCCATATGTATTTCTAATTGGAAAATCGAAGATGATGACTTCTATTTTTAGTTTGTGGTTTTTTTCTTCAACCATTTCTCTTATAAACTATAGGAAACTATCCTCCTCTTGCTCTTGGAACTATGTAAGACTGATTGGATTGTGGGGTATTTCAAATTCGTGGTGAGGTTGTTCATCCATTGGAGAATCCTTAGAGAATAATATTTTTTCCTATAGAAAGGAGGCATCCAGTGTTGGATGTGATGACTTTGTAGAGGGAGGTCCATACTTATTTTTATCCAGGGAACTAGTTGTTGGCATCAAATAACTGGGCTAGTTGGATCCCTCTCCTCCTTGAGTTTTTTTCCTCACAAGGTTAGTTTATGGAGGGTTCTTCGCAGAACTATTGAATCAACCTTTTGGCTCTCTACTTCTTCTCATGAGATTTTAAAAAACATCATATTTTAACCACAACTAATACTCAAGCTAAAAACACGCACACCTTAAAAAAAAATAAAAAAATTAAAATAATATCAAACGTATAAAAACAAATGCTTCTAGAGATAAGAGATAAAGAAGTTGCATTGTTGAAATCTCCCCAACAACGATGCCAAAAATGACAGGTTTTTTAATTACCTTTCTAATTCCCTAGAAAATAAGTTAGAAAGACACTTCATTTAATTATCAATCCGGAATTCATTGGAACTTGTGAATTGTCATGCATTATATATACTAGGGAAAATCATTCAAACACCAATCTAGTTATGAATTTATAGTTAGAGTAATTGGTCAGATGAAAGTTTAGAGATATCTTTCAACAAAGTCACAAATTCTAAGGACAATAAACTAGTGAAATAAATAAAAATCTATTCTAATCCAACCAACATGGAATCCCTTAAGGTTGTGACCTCGATTGAATGTAACAAAAATAAGAAATAATCTAATTCAACTAGCATGGAATCCCTTAGGATTGTGACCCTGGTCTAAATGTAATTGAAATAGGAAAGAGATTAATCTAAATGTGTAAAAACACACTCAACTAAATACTAAGTCTAAATGGTGACAATGCCAAGAAATATTCCCTTCATTTCAATCTTGTAATTAAAACAACTATGCATAAAATATCTTGAGATTTTTTTGAGAAATTAGAAGCACACAAAATTACACTGAGAAATAAATTAGATAAAAATAGGAGAAGCAAACTAAAACATAGTATCTTGTTGTTACAGGAATATGTGAACCATAACCAAATACATAAGAAATATGTTAATCTATCACAACGTCAATTGAATCTACACTATAATAAATAGTACAACAATACCTGACTAAGAAGGGGGCTCTAATTCCCTAGATGAGTCATTGGTAATATCCTTCAATCACATCCCTAGTTCAAATAATCATGAACACAAAAGAATTGCATAGGAACCAAAATAATGATTTTATTATCAGGAGATAAGAATTCATATTACAATGATAGATCTCCTTTCTCAAATTGAGTTGGGTTCTTATACAAGTTCTCATTACTCTTTTCTTAGGAAAAAGAGTTGAGAACAACCATGAGGATCTATGATCCTCAAGTTGTTCTCAATTTCATTCAAAAACCCGACTAATATAGGTAAGGTGGTTTCTCATCTGACCTAACGTCTTAATTACTAGAAACAATCTATTGAAGTGGTTGCTTCAGTTGTTCTAGATCCACATCCTCTAGCTGTGTGTTTTTTCTTTTTCCAAAAACCTGTATATTTGTCATTTGTTCACAATGGTGGCCCAACTGTCAATTTGTACTCCCCAGAATAGCACGCTTACCGTTGAATATGGTATCCACCTCATCGATCATAGTTGTCAAGATGGGAGGCATGGATGCTCATGGTGGCGAAGCTCCAACAGAAGTGGAAACATGTGTTATGGCAGCAACACTAACTAGTGTTGCAACATCTATTGAAAATGTGTTGCAGAAATTGTTGTTGTATTCCAATAATAGTTGTGTTACAACAACTAGTGTTGTAGCAACCGAAAATCGTGTTGCAACCATTGGTGTTGTTGTAGCTAAAAATCATGTTGTAGCAACTAGAAAGTGTGTTGCAACAACAACCCAACAAGGTTTATGGTGTCACAATAGTTGGATGAGGGGTGTTGCAACAACTCTTCTACAATACCTACGATATTTTCTTGGAATAATATATTAGCATTCTATCATTGGTGAGCATAAAAGGTCAGCTTTCCCTTAATTACACTAGAAAAACTACTTTAAAATGACATAAGTTGTGAAGATGTATACCTGAGGAAGAATATATTGTTACACTTAAAATTAGGCTGGAAGGATGGGATAAAGTGGTACAAAAGGCAATGTAAAAGGTGTGAAAAGGGCAGTATTTTAGACACCCATCAGTCTCATCAAAACCAAGTGTTCTATAAAATATTTTGATCAAGACTGAGTATCTTGTTGAATAATAAATAACATACAAAATTATCTTCCAATAAATTCATGACATTTTTCTTTGTCATATGAAGAGATGCCCAACATTGATCCCCAAATAGTCAAACACAAACTTAATACACATTATGATGAAAAAATGGTAGGAAAACAATAGAGAGAAATGCATCTATTCAAAGGACTTGCTATCAAGGATGAGATAAATAAGTAGTTGAAATAAAATTTTATCTATCCCATCCCTTACATCGTCTGGGTATCCAACCCAATCCTTCTAGATAAAACACAAGAGACTATTAGGGTCTACATTGACTTCCATGATTTGAATAAATCTAGCCTTATGGATAATTATCGAATAACTTTTATATACCAAATAATTATCTCTTGTGAGAAAATGAAATCCTATCGTTCATGGATGGATTTCCTATAACCAGATACAAATCCACAAGGCATATCAAAATAAGATAGTTTTCACAATGTCTTAGATAATTTTTCCTAACATGTGACACCTTTCGATATTAAAAACGATGAAGCCACATTATAGCATGCGTGAAATACATAATAGATGATTATCTAGATGATCTTACCATGTGGTCAAACAAAAGAGTAGACCATTTGAAAGACTTGAGGACTATTTTTGAACGATGTTGTTACTATTAAATTTGACTGAATTTGAAAAAATGTGTTTTTTTAATCACAAGAGGGTGGTTATTGGGTTTCATTCTATGAAAGAAGGGGATTATGTTTGATCCCATCAAATTGAAGGTGATTTCTGAAGTTACTACCTTGTACAAACTTAAATAATTACAATGTCTACAAGGAAAAACAATTTTTTTGCGAATGTTTGTCATAAATATGTTGAGATTAAAAAAAAAATCATATACCTGCTTCGGAAATATGTACTATTCACATGGGATGAATGATCTCCAAGATCATTCGATGTGATAAAGAATGTGCTTTCATCATTCCCCCTCATAATTCCACCTAACTTTGAAAGGAATTTCATCCTATACTTATTTGCATTTGAATCCTCACTTAAGATGGTCCTAGTTAAGGAAGGCAAGAACGATTAGGAACATATAATTTACTTCTTGTTGACTTAGGAAAAATTCCCCATGCCAACATGAGGGAGGATTACCCAATGGAAGGTCCCAATTAGACCTAATCTCATTTGAATGACAATCTCCACTGATATGTGGGCCTAGTTTCCACTAACTAAATGGATTTCTCTCTGAAGAGAGACTTTCTCTTTTAATCTAATATAAATACTAAATGCAATGTAATATTCCAGATATAAAAAGTATGCAGAACAGAAATAAAATGTTAGAAATGGCATATGAACAACAATATAACCAGAACAACACCACAATAACACCAAAATGATATCAGAATAACACCAGAAAGAGCACTTCGATTACTGAGAGCAAAGTTCACTTGCCTCGTTGAGGGGGCAACTTTCAGCAGAGAAAAGATATATTACAATAATATCCAAGAAAATTTTTCTCAGACACTCGAATACTATTTATACTAAATATGTCTATCAAAAGAACCATCTAGAGGAAGATCCTTCTAGAAGCGAAAGATTCTATTAGGTCTTCTTACAATCGACTTATTCTTCCTTATTGCTAGGCCTTATTAATATTGACCTTTATTACATTGGAATATATTATTCTACCTACATGAGGGATTAGGTCCCTAACATGTCCTCCCCCTTACAAAAAACCTTGTCCTCAAGGCATGAGATGTGGAAATTTTTGTAGAATGGCAGTCAGTTCCCAAGTGGCATCTATTGGGATTGTATCTTTCCACTGGACTAACACTTCCTTGATGGTTCGCTGATGCAGGCGACACTCACACTAGTCCAAAAATGCTTGTGATTGTATCCAAATGGAGCCTTCTTCATCCAACTCAGGAAGGTTGGTTTGAGTTTGGCACTTAGTTCCAATCACCTTCTTTAAGCAGGAAAGATGAAAAACAAGATGTAGCTTAGAATGACTGGGAAAAGCTAACTGATAGGCCACCTATCCCACACACTTGAGAATGGTATAAAGACCATAAAATTTGGGTGCCAGTTTATGACAATGGTCAGCCTTGAGGGAATATTTCTTGTAAGGTTGTAGTTGAAGAAACATCGAATCCCCTTCTGCAAATTGATGTTCAGATCGACCTTGATCCGCTTGTTGCTTCATGTGATTCTGGGCCATGACCAAATTCTCTTTGAGGGTATGGATAATAGCCTCTCGAACTGTAAGTGTTTGGTCAACCGCCTGGACCTTCGAGACACCTGGTAAATATGAGAGAACTGAAGGTGGATTTTGTCCATATACCACTTCAAAAGGAGTCATGTCTGTAGCTATATGGTATGAAGTGTTGTACCACCATTCATCTAGTGTTAACCATTGAGCCCATTGATTTTTATTTTCTGAGGAAAAACACCTCAAATATGTTTCCAAACACTTGTTGACAACTTCAGTTTGACCATCAGTTTGGGGATGATAAGTTGTGCTGAGATGCAATTGGGTGCCTTGTAGCTTGAACAGTTCTTGCCAAAAATTGTTGGTGAAAGTTGGGTCGCGATTAGAAACAATAGAATGTGACGTGCCATGAAGCTTGAAGACCTGATTCATGAAACATCGAGCCACAATGGATGTTTTAAATGGGTGTTGAAGAGCACATAAATGAGCATAATTGGAAAGGCGATCAACTACCACCATGATGACTAATTTATTTCCCGATTTAGGTATGCCTACAATAAAATCCATAGAGATATCCCACCAAATAGCAGGTGGAATCAGAAGCGGTTGTAGTGTGCCATGAGATTTGACTATTTCACCCTTGTTGAGTTGACATATCTCACATTCAACCACAAAATTACGAATGTCTTGTTTCATACCATCCAAGAAAAAGGAACGTTTGACCCTATCATAGGTTTTGGTAAACCCAGAGTGCCCAAATGTGGGTGTAGCATGAAGCTCAAAAAGTACTGTGGATTTAATTTTTGATTGTTTACTTCAATAAAAACAACCCTTGTATCGAAGCTCATCATGGAGCCAAGAGTATCCTCGAGAAATTAGAGAATTGGACTACAATTGTTGTATCAGATGCGAACTTTTGGGATCATGTAGCCATTCCTGGCGAACGACTTGGAGCCAATATGGTACAATGAAGGAGAGAGAAAAAAGGGACCCTTCATCTTAATATTTTCGGGAAAGTGCATCTGCAACCACATTGTCTTTTCCTTTCTTGTAAATGACCTCATAATCATATCCAAAGAGCTTAGTCACCCATTTTTTTTTCTCTGGGGAGGAAATGCATTGTTCCAGAAAATACTTGAGGCTTTGATGATCTGTCTTAATTTGGAAGCATTTCCCCAATAGATAAGGGTTCCAAAGATCAACGACATGCAGAATAGCCAACATTTCCTTTTCATATATTGATTTTCCCAAATTTCATTCAGACAGTGGTTTGTTGGTAAATGCCAAAGGCCAACCCTCTTTCATAAGGAAAACACTAGTTCCTTTCCCTGAAGCATCACATTCCAGGACAAAGGTCTTTGTGAAATCAGGAAGGGCTAGGACTGGAGTGGTGCACATGGTCATTTTCAAGGTTTTAAAATCCTAAGCAATTGTTGGAGTCCAACTAAGAGAATTATTTTTAAGGAGTGCAGTGAGAGGTGCCACAATCTTTCCATAATTCTTAACAAACTTGTGATAACCTATTAAGCCCAGAAATCCATGCAAGGTTTTGAGATTCTTTGGGTGAGGCTAGTCTTGCATAGCTTCAATCTTTTTAGGATCCACCCTGGCGTCGTTCTTTCCAACAAGAAGACCCAAGTACTCGACTTCTGAGGCGCCAAAAGCACATCTAGATTATTTCAGGAAACATTGGTGCTAAGAGAGTATATGGAGAACTCGATCCACATCAGCAAGGTGGTATGTCCAGGTTTTTCTATATATGAGGATATCATCAAACAAAAATAAGACAAAATGATGGAGAAAAGGACGAAACACATGATTCATGAGGCTTTGGAAAGTGGAGGGAGCATTACACAAGCCAAAGGGCATGACCAAAAACTCATAGTGTCCCTCGTGATTTCTAAGGGAAGTCTTAGGAATGTATGCCTCTTTCATACGGATCTGGTGGTAGCCAGAACAAAGATCAAGTTTAGTAAAGAACTGGGCACTACTAAATTCATCCAAGAGGTCATCAATGACAGGAATGGGAAATTTGTCTTTAATGGTGAGTTTGTTGAGGATGCGGAAGTCAGGACACATGCGCCAAGAACCTTCTTTATTAAGGACCATGACCATAGGAGAAGAGTAGGGGCTCGTACTAGGGAAGATAACACCTACGTTAAGAAGTTCTTGAACCATTTTCTCAATTTCATTTTTCGGGGAAAATGGGTGACGATAGGGACAAATATTGGGAGGAAGGCTTCCTGGGACAAGGGGAATGGAATGATCATGAACACCACGGGAAGGAGAGAGTCTCTGGGAGTGGAAAAAACCACTTGATGTTTAGAGTGGATGGATTGGAGGTCATGCGGCACAAAGGGTGTCTCAGTTGCTTGTATGGCATGGAGTTGGGCAATAACTCCATAATGACCTTTTTCGAGCATCTTTTCCATGCAATGGGAACTAATGATATCAGGGGAACTGACGGTGATGCCTTGGAACTTATATTGTTGGCCCTCCTGGTTGAATTGCATGGTTAATTCCTTAAAATCCATGAGAATGGGACCCAAAGTCCTTAGCCAATCTGCACCCAACACAATGTCACAACTGCCCATGTTGATAGAAAACATATGATATTTCAGGTGGTAGTCACCAATTTGGAGACGCACATTTTCTCAACGCTCTCCACATTTCATGGATCCGTCATTGGAAATCATGGTTTGGAAATTATTGACTACACGAATATAGCAATTAGTTTTTTGGACAATGCGGCAATGAATAAAATTATGGGTGCTTCCACTATCAAAAAGAATGATGACCTTCCTATGCTTGATGTAGCCAATTATCTTGAGGGTTTTGGGAGCAGAGAAGCCAGTGAGAAAATTTATGGAAATGACCAGTTCTACTTCGGGAGGGGTTATGTCAGAGGGTTTATGTGACATAGACACAATGGGAGCTTCAACATCCTCTTCTAAAACATCCTCTAAGATGGCCATTAAAATATTTTGTTCCTTACACTTGTGTCCCGGAAAATATATTTCATCACAATTATAACAGAGGCCTTTGAGTTGGTGTTCAACCATTTCGGCCCTAGTCAATTTTTGGATCTTTAGTGGAGTAGAAGGAGGAGTGTGATTTATTGGTTTAGTGCAAGGAATAAACGGGGGTTTCTGGTTTTGAGAAGAGACAACTTGTTTTGCTTCCTTAGATCTTTTAGTAGCCTCCACCCAACTCTAAATATGAGCCATGAGGACATGGGAATGAATCTCATCCTTGAGGCCACTGATAAAACATTCTTGGAAAAAAGCATCAGACATGCCCTCTGTACAAAAATCTAATCGCTCAAAAGAAGCTATAAAGTCTTCCACTGTGCCAGATTGTTTCAACTTTTTCAAACACCCTAAATGGTTGGTGTCAATGTCAAAGCATTCATAAATCTCTGCCACAAAGTGTGTCCAAGTAACATACCCTTGACAGACACTTTTTCTCCATTTCCACCATTGCCAACGTTCTTGATCTAGATGGAGAACACCATACCAGAGTTTGTCCAATTCATCTGTAATGTCATACAAAGAAAAATAATGTTCCATTTGATTTACCCAACCAGTGGGATCCAAGCCATCAAATTTGGTCACATCCACATGCAAAAAGCATAGGTCACGCTGAAAGTGATGGGACTGAAAATTATGGGAATGAGAGGAAGTTTCAACTTCGGTATGCAAAGGTGGGTTTGATAAAGGGGGATCTGTAGGGATATGCATCTTAGTGCAGATCATTGAAGTGAAAGATTCAATATGGGTAGTAATTTATTGTTTGAGGTCTTGTTTGAGTTCCTCGATTGAGGTGACGATGGAGGAATGTATGTTTTTATTGATGGTGGCAATATTGGCACTGAGTTGTCTCACTTCTTGTTGGGTCTTTGTGAAATTAGATTTCAAGGTATTGAAGCAAGCTTCCAAGTCTTGGCTACGGGTATGGGCCATGATGACAAGGGAACCAAAAAGGGGTGGGTGGGGTCAAAAAATTTGATGAAAAGTGATAGGTATGAATGTGACAAGGGAGAAGAGATATATCCAATGGAATAGGTCTCAAATAATGGTGCAACAAAATCCTATTTTTTTTTATTTTTTTTTTACTCTCACAGAGTTATACTCCGGCCTGAAGAATACTGCAATGATGAAATGCCCAAATGCTTAATCATGAATAATTGTGTAGTGATTTGGAAACTTGAACACAGTTGCACAGAAATAGATCTTGTTTGTTTTGTTTTTTTTGTTTCCGTCCCCAAGGGTTAGGTATTCAAGGGTTCTACAGATAAGGGTTTTCCCTATGCTATATCTCTCGGATATACGTGTGGGGTCCAACAGTAGTACTAGACCCAATATCTCAGGGCACCAATGAAGGAGGCTAGACCGTGCCCTTAGCCTTACTACCCGACTACCCAGGTACTAGAGAGTATCTTCCTGAGTGTTGTTCTCGGTGGCACTATAGCAGTCACGTGGCCAATCGGTTTATCTAAAGAGGGCTTCAGGAAATCTAGGTTGATCTGTATGCATGTGTTGCCTGATGCGCTACCACTCAAAGGGGTACCAAAAGGGGTTACAAGGGTGGCCAACAGATCTGCGCTTAAGTACCACTTGTATTTCCTGGGTGTATGAATCCCTGACCGTAGGCTTATGTACGTAACGACAGTTCTATGTAGCTTAAAGATGCCAGAATATGTCTCTACCCTGAAAACAAATTAACCCAAAATTTTCTACCGAGGAAAGTGTTCTGATACCACTTGTAATATTCCAGATATAAAAAGTATGAAAAACATAAATAAAATTCTAGAAATGGCAGATGAACAACAATATAACCAGAACAAAAAGACATTTTACATATGGATGAGACTAGATCGAATGAGCTATGCTCTAGGGTCAGGGTTGCTTTTGCCATGGTGCACCACGCCACCCCCATAGGGGCATAATGATTCCGAGGGAGGGAGCGCTGAGAAGCCCCTCCTATAGTGACGCAATGACACAAGGAAACAATAGAGGAGGCTCTAGGTGCCCAACCTTCGAGCCTCCACGAGATATTAGATCGCAACTCATTTTAGAGGGAACATTCAAAGACTGAGAGATGGACATTGAGTCAAGAAAAGCACGAGTTGCAGCAAGCATGACATGACCATGGATACTAGGGAAATGCATCCCCCAAGAACCGCAAGCCACGAAATACATCATAAGCACACCTCAGATTGAGGAATAGAAGAAATATATGAGAGACTACGCTTTATTTGGTAAATTTCTAGGGCTCTGGCCCTCGGAAAAAGGAACTGGTAAAATGGATATATCAATGGTGGAAGCCCAAAGGCCACTTCGATCTGCAGCTGGGTTCCAAGGGATTTTTCACCATAATCCTGCACAACCTAGAGGACAAAAATCGCATCTTTGACGACATTCCGTATTTATTTAACTTGGCGGGTCTCTTCCTGAGATTTTGAAAAAAAAAATTTATCCTTGAATCGAAGGACTTTGCACACACCCCAGTCTGGTTAAGGCTATATTCCTTGCTGCAAGATTTCTGGCTAGAAGAGGTCCTGGCGGGCATAGTAAATGCCATCGAAGTGTATGTCAAATATTCAGAAGCCACAAAGCAATGAAGATACACCTCCTACGCATGCATATGTGTCTATTTGAGCATTGAAAAGACGCTACCAGGATCCATTGCTCTGGACTGCCAGGATGAGGACTGGATGCAAACCATTGACTATGAGCACATTCCATTCAGATGTCGAAAATTCCATGAGCATGGGCACCTCTTCAGGGACTGTCCCCTCAACAATCCAATCAAAGAGGTAAACCCATAAGAAAATAAAGACAAAGATGGTTTCATCCTAACGACAGGCAAGCGTAGACAAGGAGGCAGGCGACCAGCCACCTAGCCCATTAAGGAGGCGACCACGAGCAACCAATTTGAGATTCTGCAGCAACAACCAGAGGGCATGGATGCCTCACAAGCCCCATTCATAGATAAAATATCTCAAAATATAGTGAAATGGAAAGCACAGGAAGCCCTAGGTCAAACCCAAATCATTCCTCCAACCAGCTCCACCACTGCAACCCTGGACCCCTTAGAGACAGAAGACGGGGACGAGAAAAATGGAACTTGATGAGCAAGACCTAGTAGGCATAGACCTGGAGCATCTGGAACATGCTTGCATACACCATAAAATTTATACCATCCCCCAGATCAACTGATCAAAGTGTTAAGAACCAAACATCAATATAGCATAGAAAAACCTCAGGAAAAGTACTCAACGCCTTGAAAAAGAGATAATTTCAGATAATAAGCCTCTTCGAGGGGGTAACCTCCTTTTACCCCACT
>SNQJ01S0002799.1:125508-151751 GCA_010110895.2 Picea sitchensis
CTTGGTATATATAGGAGACTAGGAGGTATAATTACAAATAATGGCCTAAAGCCGACATAATTAAAATAACATTACTAATCTAAATTACAACTAATGGCCTAAAGCCGACATAAATAAAATAGCATTAATAATCTAATATGTCCCAATTAAGGGGTAATGAGCCAATATTAGGGCTTAACACAAAGTGCACAAGATATTCCTCAAATCCATAGCTAGCTCCATCGCCAGATCCAGTGCAGGCCTAGGAATCCAAGGAAACACAAAAAAGAACAACGCAAATCTCAGAAAGATGAAAAGAAAAGAGGGAGAAAATCCACCAGCAAGATCATCCAGGAGATAGGACACTTCATGGTTAACTCAGGTCAAATACACCTCATATATGACAGTTTTCCACCCCTTCCCCCCCCTTCCCCATCATGAAGATCATCTCCTGGAATATAAGGGGACTCAACGGTCATAGTAAACAGAGGTTACTACGGGATATGATCATTGTATAAAAACCAGACATAATGATGCTCCAAGAAACAAAATGTGTTATGGAAGAGATGGACAAGATTCTCCCCAACTGTTGGAAGCAAGGGAAAGGTATCTATACGACGACCATGGGTGTAGCAGGTGGCATGGCTATCCTTTGGAACCCAATGTCGGTCACTCTGGACAACTTCTTCACAACCAAATGGTCCATATCAGTAGCCTATTGACTCATAGGCTCTAATAATACAGGTTATCTGACTAGTGTCTATGGACCAATCAACTCAAGGGACAAACAAACCTTTCTACAAAGCCTGGAGCATCAAGCCATTTTAACTAAGGGGAACAGATGGATCCCGGGAGGGGATTTTAACATGATTTGTAACCTGGATGAAAAGAGAGGAGGAATGCATTGTCTTGAAGTAGAGTTAGGGTACTTTCAGCACCTAATTGACAACTTAGGCCTTGTTGACATAGAAACCTCCAATGGCACCTTCACCTAGAAAAATCGTAGAACTGGCTCTCACCATATAGCCTGTCGGCTGGATCATTTCCTTCTCTCGTATTTGCTCATGCTGGAGGGTACAGCTTTGGAAGCTACTATCCTCGACTTCCATGGGTCAGATCATTGGCCTATCCAACTTTGGCTGGACATATTGACAAATCCAAGGCGAAAACCCTTCAGACTGGAGCAGTTCTAGCTCAATCACTTGGACTTCCAGCAAAACGCTCATTCATTGTGGAAGGAGGCGGTTGTGTCAAACGGATCCAATATGTACAGGTTTCAGTAGAAACTCAAGAACTTCAAACAAAAACTCAAAACCTAGAACAAACAAACTTTTGGAAATATCTTTAAGGCCCAAAGACATCTAACTAAACAAATGACTATTGTTCAAAGCCAAATCTAGGATAAGGGCTTATCTGAGGACCTCAAGTCATAGGAAGAGGCAATAAGTCAAAATCTAGAGGAAATAAAGGTCCAAGAAGAGATCTTATGGAGACAAAAGTCTCACATCCAATGGCTCAAAGAGGGTGATAGAAACACCAAGTTATTTCATAGATCTACCATCCAAAGAAGACATGTCAATCGTATCACTCATCTTATCTCAGAAAATGGGAAAACCCTGCACACCCATGAGGAGATGGAAGAAGAGTTGGTCACCTATTATCAAAACCTCTTGACGGAGCCTCAAAAGGACAAAACTCTGGCAATCGCCTAGATCATGCAGCACATACCCTCCCTAATCTCATAGGAATAGAACGCAGCCCTAGCATGGCCCATCATGCTATAATAAGTTGATCAGGCTCTCCAGGACACCCCCAAGGGAAAATCCCTGGGGCTAGATGGATTCACTTCAGATTTCTTCCATCACTACTGGCCAATGCTCAAAGAGGAAGTTTGGGAGATCATTGAAGACTCCATACTTTCAGGTCAATTCCTCTTGGCCCTCAATGCCACTTTCCTTACCCTCATTCCAGAAGAAGAGTCTGTGAGCTACCCCAAGAATTTATGACCAATCACCCTCTGCAACGCCATCTATAAGCTCCTAACCAAGGTGATAGCAAGGTGACTCAAGCCTATCCTCCCCTTCATCATCTCTCCAGAACAATCAGGGTACATGGAAGGAAGACAGATCTTGCACAATGTCATACTCGCTCATGAAGTTATCCACTCTCTACAGAAGACTCGTACTCTAGGTATGATCTTAAAACTGGACCTCTCCAAATCTTTTGATAAGTTAAGTTGGGACTATATGTGTGTGATGCTTCTTGCCTTTGGTTTCGACCCCGCCTGGGTAGACTGGATCTCGAACCTCACCTCCTCGGCTTTCTTCTCAATCCTTGTCAATGGAGTTCCTTCTTTCCCTTTTTCCCCCACCAGAGGAATCAGGTAGGGGGATCCTCTTTCCTCGTTCCTCTTCATTATCTTGGAAAAAGGTATCAGTCGCTCCATTTAGGCTGCGGTAGCAAACATGATGATAAGAGGGATGCCTCTGCATGGCATCAACCCTCTGATCTGTCATAGTCAATTTGTGGATGAAACTTTGATGATGGGCTCCCCCACAGTCCACAAGACCCATACTTTCCTATCCATCATCCAAACCTTATGTGAGGCTTCCAGGATGGAAATCAACAAGGACAAACCCCAGATCTTATTTTTCAACACCCCCTTGTTGATTTAGCTCCACATATCAGAAATCCTGGGTTTCACTCGAATCTCCCTTCCATCCAATTATCTCGCCATCCCCCTCCTGGATAGAGCCCTCAGAAACATCTCGCAAGAGAGCCTCCTCACTTTCTTTTCAAAAATTCTTTCCTCCTAAACCTATCGAGATCTCAACCTCCCTATTCGCCTCATCCTTCTCAAATCAGTTATGCAATCTCTTCCTATCTACACCTTCTCAGCCCTTGCAGCCCCTAACTTCATCCTCAATGCTATCAAAGCCTTGCAAAGAAACTTTATTTGGCAGGGGCTCAAAGTGGGGAAGAAAGTTTCTTTGATAAGCTAGGAAAATCTTTGCAGACCTAAGATACAAGGGGGTTTGGGAATCAAAGACCCCTTAATTTTGAATAAAGTACTCAACGCCAAGATTTGGTGGAGATGGTTGAAGAGATCTTAGGACCTCTGGGCTAGTATTTGGGTAAGAAAGTATACTCCCAATGCAACAAAAAGAAGCTTCATTCACTAGAACGAAGATACCCCAGGTTCCTTGATATGGACAATTGTCAGGCAAAATTGGCACCTTGTAATCAATCATGCTTTCTAGGAAATCCGAAATAGTCAGACTGCCCTCTTCTAGAATGATTCATGGCAACAATTACTTGTTTTAGTGCAAGAAGAATGGGTTGTTACATTCTACACCTCATCTACTCAAGAAGTACTGACAAAATTGGCAGATTACTGGAGGGACAACCCCACGAATGCCACTTGGATATGTTGGAAGTCTAATAAAGAAGACCTACACGTCGAAGCTCAGGATGAACTTCATCCCTAGCACAACATGATCAACACACACAAAATTCCCATCATGCAAGGTGAGGACATCCTGCATTGGGGACGCTCACCAAGGGGCACTTTTAACATCCAAGATGCCTACGCCATAAAGGACAATCTCAATCCCCCTCCCCCGAGGAAAGTTTGGTGAAAAATATGGTCTCTGAAACACTGGCCAAAAATCAACATCTTCCTTTGGTTGGTGGCACATGAAAGCATTCTCACCTGGGATAATCTAACTAAAAGGGGATTCACAGGACCATCCATTCACCCTCTATGCTTGGTAGAGGAAGAAACCATGAATCACCTTCTTAATGCCTGCCCCTTTAGCACCAAACTTTGGGATCATTGTGCGACCATCATGCGCAATTAAGATCGTAAGTGGGACAACATAAGCAACACTATCAAATAATGGAGAGATGTGGCTTTTCATTCATCGGTCCTAAATCGCATCTGGCAGTTGCTCCCTGTTTTTATCCTTTGGAAACTCTGGAAGGAAAGAAATTGATGGATCTTCAGGAATACCTAGAGAAATTGGCATCACGAATGGACCCAGATCTATTACAACATAACGGAAACAATCAGCTTGCAGCAATGGTCTGAGGTAGACGTAACTTGCCCCACCCAAGAACAAAACATCATCAATAACTGGAAACTCATAAAAAGTCAAAGTTTGCTCCCTCCTCCTCATAATCCTCCTCGAGGGGACAATCCCTTTCAATGGTCCCCCCCTTTAGTGGACTTTATCAAGGCAAACTTTGATGGAGCATCCAAAGGTAACCCAGGAGTGGTAGGATTTGGTGTGGTTTTTCAAAACCATCAGGGGAACATCCTTCTCATCACTGCAGGAAATTTGGGCCACACCATAAATAATGCAACAAAACTATGGGGGATAACAAGAGGGTTACAATTAGCCACAAAACACAACTACAAAAAACTCATAGTGGAAGGATACTCTCAACTCATTCTGAACCTCTTTCGGAAAGTCTTTAATGGTGCGGATCCAATGAAAATTTCGCCCTGTTGGTGACTTTCTCATAGTCTAAGGACAATAGAACCTCTTCTTCATTCCAATCAAGTTTTCATCCCCTCCCATCTGAGGAGGAAAGTGAATCATATTGTGGATGATCTGGCCAACATTGGAGTAGAAAGGGAGGGAACGGATCTTTTGTGCTACGCCCTTACCCACCAGATCCACCCTCTCTTTCAGAGATTCTAGACAGACGCGTGCCTCCCGTTCTTGCCACCTTAATGATATTAACTCGACCTTGCATTAGACAGGGCATGATTAATCTCAGTTCACCCTGCTCTGCCTTTTTGTCCCCTCAATGGACTAGCGCCATTGTTATGATTTTACTCTGCGCATGTGTTGGTTTAATGGAAGGAACCAACTCCTTGGTTATTATGAATTTCACCAATTTTTCTGGATACCTCATTCTCTTATGGTTGATTTCTCCAGAGCTCGACCTCCTACCCAACAGCTCCTTTGCCTGCTATCGTTCTCTCCTGGTTGTTTCTGCCCTCATTGTGTCTCAAAGATGCCAACACAGAGAGGTAAGTCCAAACAAGGCTCGGCATGGCATCCCAACCTACCGCGTTTGGCCCTCCACCCCCTGCCTGCACCCTCCCATAGTTCCTCCTCCTCGTCGCCTACCTCGTTCTCCTTCGTGGTGCAGTCGAGTCATAATCCCAACAGCCATTCCACCCCTTTCGTTGTCATTTTCTTAGAGGTTGGAGTGGCTTGATTTTTTGAGGACCTCTATGGGATTCAACCCAAGCCCCTTGGGAAATTTGGCCTCTGCTTCACAGTCAGTACCAATGGCTCCTCCTAACTTGTCAGCCTGCCCACCCTCCCAGTCACCTCAGGCCCTGCTACTCAATGTTCATTCTCAAGATGATGGCCTTGAAGCAAGCCAAGGTTCACTTCAGCGGCCTCACTCTTGTGTCGACCCAGAATTTGAATTGCAAATAGGCCTCGCATTACTGCAAGGCTTGGTATTTGACCTATGTCGAGACTTGGATGATCTTCAATTTCACCTTGTGAATATGGATGGAAAGGCATCACAATTCCTGCAATTTCTCTCAGCATTGCAGGGTGCCCACCATCACCCAGTAGGGGAAGCTCACGCAGCAGGGGCTGAGACACAAGTATTGGCACTAGCTCCCCCACCCGAGACTTCGAAGAACGCCGCAGTAGTCCAGGAGGAGAACACACCACCAATCCAGTCGGAGGACACAATGCAGATGGACGAGACACTAGTCGAGGAGGAGCCAACTTCTCTCAGGGACTCAATGCCTCCTTCATGGATGTGTGGCCGCACTACAGCCCCACCATGTGATATGTACAGGTGTCTACTTTATTATGCTAAGTGTTTAACTGTGGTTTTTCCTCATGGACGTCATCTGTATCAATTACTATCTGTCAATTACTGTTAAGTTGATCACCCTTAGGGGCCTAAATTTCTCTTTTTTTATATGTCAGTAGAACAGTCAAGGTGCAATATTTTGTTGTTAAGACTTGCAGAAATTTTGCTATGACTGGTAGTTTAAGACTTAAACTTTGGAATTGTTCGGTTGGCTGAGCTGGTTTCCCCTTGGGGAAGCTCAGTGTTTACAGCCTAGAACAAAGGGATGATTTTGTAATCTTTGATTTTGGCAGGTTTTTTATACAATCTTACTTATATATATATATATATATATAACCAGAACAACACCACAATAACACCAAAATGATATCAGAATAACACCAGAAATATCACTTCAATTACTGAGAGCAATGTTCACTTGGCTCTTCGAGGGGGAAACCTCCAGTAGAGTAGAGCTCTATTACAATAATATCCAAGAAAACAGTTCTCATACCCTCAACTACTATTTATACTAAATATGTCTATCAAAAGAACCATCTAGAGGAAGATCCTTCTAGAAGCGGAAGATTCTATTAGGTCTTCTTACAATCGACTTATTATTCCTTATTTCTAGGCCTTATTAATATTGACCTTTATTACATCGGAATATATTATTCTACCTATGTGAGGGGTTAGGTCCTTAACATGCAATCCTAACCTACAATGCAAATGTAGTCCTATTCTAACTTCTAACTACTCCTAATATAACAGTAACAATAATCAATTGTAGACATATATTTTTATTTATGGAAACAAAAAGAATTCACATTTCTCAATAAGAAACCATGTTGGAATACCCATCTAATTGACAGAAATGACAAATTTCTAACATCTGTAGAAAACAATCAATCGACAATAGTGTACAATTTCATGAATAGACCATGAATTAGCTTCTCCCTGCACTCAATATTTAGAAATAGTTCCTCAAATAGAGGTAAAAGAAAATTCCAATAGCATTCAAATATATCCTCAAGCTTGATAAAAATATAAAGACCCAATTCTAGGTTATCCAGCAACCCCCCTCTCCTTGATAGAGGGTGAAATTGCATTTATAATATTTCTCAGTCACTACCCTAGGGACTGTTCCTCATTTGGAGTCTCTGCCTCCTCTCTTTCACATGCAATTACAATGGTTCCTCTTTTGGACTCTTCACCTCCTACCAAAGTGTCAATATAGTCAAATAACAATGATGAAAAACATATAAATTCAATTATATTTTAGTAAAATATGAGACATTAACAATTGTATAAATCAATTAAAATCCGAGCATTTCTTAATGTCAATCAAGCAAGAAAACATGTTTCATATTATTCCTCAAGTCCTAAGCTTTCCAAAAATTTCTTGTTTTCCTTATTTGGTTGTCAGAAACTCGATTTATGGGCTGCGAAAAAAATTCATGGCCAATATCCAAGAAAAATCGTGCCTCCTATTTTCTCAAACTTTTCAATAATTTTTATTATCAATCCAACAAAAATAATTCTTCCAACATGTTCCTCACACTTCCATCTTTCCAACGAGCCATTTCTTGCACAATTTGGCCACTTGAAACTTAAGGTACCGCTCATGGAAACTAGCACTCAATATCCATTGATCTCCTCTCCAAGTAGATCTTGGCATTGATCTTCATGTTTATTGTTTTATAACACATGCATTGTGGGAAGGGATTGCAATGAGTTTATAATGTTTTTTCCTCCCAAGTTAATTTTTATGCAAAGTTATGAGAGGTATGGAACGTTGAGCCCATGTTAATGTTTTGTACACACCCTTATATACAAATTCAAAATCCAAAAAAAGTAACGATTCATGAAAAATCAAATAGAGAATTAAATAAATCAAAAATAAAAAAATCAAATAAAAATAAAAAATTAAATTAATAAACAAAAATAGACCATGTGTGCAATTATGGAATCCCTTAATAAATTGATAGCCTAATAATATGATATCCCGATAGAAAATACAAATGTGATAGCCTAATAATCCAATATTCTGACAAAAAATACAAATGTGATTCCAAAAATTAAAAAAGGGAAATTAAAAAAAACATGCCGGGATGCAAATAGATGTTGGAAATCCGGTAAATTAAAAAAACATGAAAGGGAAATATCTATATGTTTGAATCCCATATGGGTAAGGAGAAACTAGGCTAATTAAAGAAAAGTCAAATCCATATCAAAGTTTCAACTGCAGATCAATGTCTCAACTACAGATCAAGGTTTTGGAAATTAAATTGAAATCCCAGATCCATATATTGAAAATTCAATGATTTCTACGTTGAATGAAATTGAATTTTGGATAAATAAAAAAATTACAATTACGAATGAAAATCGAGGTTCCAGGTAAGAAAATGATCCAGGTGGATATCGGTGGCCACCCACCTTTTCCAACTGGCTCAAAATAGTTTTCTGGCAATTTTGGTAATTTACTATTTTTAGTTGTTTTCATTTCCGGAGCCGTTTTGAGGCCCTAAACGATTTTTTTGGAGAAAACAGGTTTGCAATATGTAACTTCCTTCTATATTTCCCTTAAAATGAATCTCCTCGACGATACATTTCCAACGGGCTATCATACCTAAAACGAAGATCATATGCAAAAGTTACGACCCCAGGAAGTTGATGTACTAACTTACCCAAACAGGGCCCACATGACTTTTGGCGCTTCATCTCCTAGGGTTAGGTTTTTGGATGTTTAGGGTTTTGGGAATTCCTGTTTATTGTAAAATGGCCTTCAGAGCCTCATTGTAATCATTTTCTTGCGAATGAGCGCAACTGTCACATATCTTCTCAAAGATAAGCTACCACCATTCCAACAAACTTGTTTCCATTGCATTTTACAGTTTCAACTTATTTCCTTATTGAATAGAAAACCAATTTTATTGTATCTTTGTTATTTTGTGTTAAGCACTTGTTAATAATTTGTAGTCATTTTGTTCTTTTCATAAAATATGGACCAGTGGTATCAGAGCGGTCTTCTCCTTGTCGTCTTAATGCATGTCCCCAACGAGCTCAGTGTACAAAGAGTTGGGTCTCGATCTTGTTTCTCTTGAGGAAAAAATCTCTCGCACGCCCAAGCGACCTCTCATGGCAGGAGAAAAGAAAGATGACGAGACAGTAGATCCTTTCAAACTGTTTATTAAGGAATCCCTCACGCAACAAAAGAACGAGATGATGGATAGTTTCGCCCAACTCCTTCGGTGGCTACCAACAGGTGACACATCTTCTTTGAGCGGAGGCGTCGCCCCCTTCAAGGTACAAATAAACTTTGATATTCATATATTTGAAGGTCATATAGATACAAAATTTATAGAAAAGTGGTTGAATCTACTAAAAGGGTATTTTTCTATCCATAAATTTTCGAATAGAGAAAAGATTACTTTTGCACTCCTCAAAGTCATTCCCCATGTCAAAGATTGGTGGGAAACCTTCTGTGAGAAAAAGGAAATAGAGGAACCTTCATTATTTATAGTCACGACCACCTGGGAATCCTTCAGGGATGTTATTAAGGAACAATACAACCTTGTTGGAAGTTATGATGACTTGTATACCAAATGGACCACACTGTAGCAAGAAAGAGACCAAGCAGTGCCAGATTTCACAAATATCTTCCATACCTTGCACACCAAGCTGGGTATCAAAGATTCAGAGTGACATCTAATGCTCAAGTATTGTGGTGCTCTGCATAGATACATCCAGACTGAAATAGAATTTCTGGATATCTCATCCTTGGGCGTGACCTACTGATATGCCGTCAAAATCGAGCAGAAGCTCAAACAAAAGATGCGACAATTTGGGCCTGGGAACCCCTCACAACAAAAGCCAGGAAAGGGTGGCCCCAACCCACATAACAAAGGATAGTATCAGGACAACCAATGCAAGCCACAAGAAAAGAAGGACATCGTAAAGACAAAGAAAGATACCAAGAAGTGGTGTGACTTCCATAAGATCCCTTGGCATAACATTGTTGACTGCTGCTCCAAGAAGTCACTGGTTGTCGAAGTGAAATCCTCTGAATCAGATGCGGGTTCTAACTCTAATCCAAAACCAGAAAGGGGAAGACAGATCATTGACGTGGAACCCAGTGCCATCGTTGCTACCACCATGCTCCAACCTGGTGATCTAGACGAGCCAGAAGAAGGAGAGAGCCTCTTCCATTCACAGATGTGGGTAAAATGCACCCCGATGCACTTCATCATTGATAGAGGAAGCCATAAGAACCTCATCTCAGTAGAGGTCATCAAGCGACTGGTCCTTCTGAAAATGCCGCACCCACAACCCTACACCATTGGATGGCTTTGCCAAGGAAGTGATCTCCATGTCAACCAACAGTGTCGACTTTCATACGACATCAAGCCCTTCAAAGATGAGGTATTGTGTGATGTTGCTCCTCTTGAAGTTTGTGATGTTATTTTGGGCCAACCTTGTTTATGGAAACGTCATGATGTATATGAGTCTAGGACATGTAGTGTTATTGTTACTTTAAACAGAAAATTGTACAAGATACCCGAGGCAGTCCCACCTAGTGTTATTTCCTTGATCTCTTCTAAGTAATGCAAGAAGGTCATCTCTCAGACAGGGAAGTTTGTCTTCTTCATGATTCGCTCTCAGAATAAGAGAAATATCATAGCCACATCCATGGTCTCTGAGGCCGAAATCTCCACACAGCAGAAGCAAGTATATAGGGTCATGGAATAATACTTGGATATCTTCTCCTCACCTCCCGGGGTACCTCTGCACTTCCAGGTCAAGCACCCCATCGATCTGACCCCTGACGCATCGCTGCCCAAATAGCCAGTCTATCACTTCTCTCTATTGGAGAATGAGGAGATCAAGCGACATATCCAAGAAATGCTCCACAAGGGGCATATCCATCCTAGCTCATCACCTTGCGGGAGCCCAATCATGTTGGTATAGAAGAAAGATGGAACTTGGCGACTCTGCATTGATTATTGTGCTATGAATAAAATCACAGTCAAAAACCAATACCCGATTCCCCAAATCGACGACCTCCTTGATCAACTCATGGGGGCCAAATACTTCAGTAAGATTGATCTGAAGTCTGTCTACAACCAGGTCCTGATAGAACAGACAGATGTATGGAATACTGCCTTCAAGTCAAAGGAAATCCTTTTTGAATGGTTGATCATGCCCTTTGGTTTGAAAAATTCTCCAACCACTTTCATGAGGATGATGGACGATATCCTGCGACCATTAACCAATACTTTTGTAGTGGTGTATCTGGATGAAATTCTCATTTATAACAAGACTTGGGCCAAACACTTGTAGCATATTCAGCGGGTTCTGCACACCCTGCGACAACACAAGATATATGCCAACTTGGAAAAATGCTCCTTCGGCATGGACAGGGTCCATTACCTAGGATACATAATTGATAAGCATGGAATACATGTGGATCCAGCCAAGATCCAAGTCATCTGTGATTGGCCTGCCCCAACCACACTCACTGAGCTTCATAGCTTCTTGGGCCTTGTCAATTTCTACCACAGGTCGTGTTTGGATTCAACCATATTGCATGGGCCCTCAGTCAAATAACTAGGGGTGGTGGTAAGGAAAAAATTGCATGTGGCCGGTCCCAACAACAAGCGTTAGATGATTTGAAGCAGTGCTTATGCTCAGCCCCAGTACTTTCACTATCATACCTGCAACAACCCTTTGAGATCGAGACATATGCTTCAAACTATGTTGTGGGCCCCGTTCTCACTCAGCGCGGCCACCCCGTGGCCTATCATAGTGAGACACTATCAGATGATGTATGTAAGTACCCTACTTACGACAAAGAAATGTACTCCATTGTGCAAGCCTGCCACCAATGGAGACATTACATTCTTAGGAAGGAGATAGTCATCCACACTAATCATAAGCCACTGCAGTTCATGCAGACATAAGGAAAATTGTAGAATGACCGCCATCAAAAGTGGTCCACATACTTGCAGCAATTACACCTCAACATCAAGTATAAAACAAGAAGCACCAATCATGTCGTTGATTGCCTAAATAGATTTCCAGTCACAACACTCACCATGGTGCTAGACTCTTGCGGACATGAGACCTCTAGATGGCCCCAAATCTATGAGGTAGACCCAGACTTTTCCACCACCTACCAAATTTTGGGGCCAAATGCAGTTGTCGATAATTTCCATCTTCAAGATGGGTTGTTGTGTCGTTTGGGCCATATCTATGTTCCATCAAGAAAGCGAGTGAAGCTGATCTAGGAAGCCCACTACAGTCGGGTGGCAGGACACTTCGGCATCACAAAGACAGTGGAAATGCTACAAAAACATTTCTACTGGCCAAAACTTCGACAGGAGGTCAACAAGTATATCATGTCCTACACTGCCTGCGCTATTGCCAAATCAACCACTATGAAACAGGGCCTGTACACCCCTCTTCCTAATCCTGACAGGCCATGGGAATCCATCTCGATGGACTACATGTCGATCCTCCCATCCACCAAGTAGGGAAATGATTGTGTTTTTGTGGTTGTTGATCACTTTTCTAAGATGGCAATTTTGGTTTCCTGCAAGAAGAACATCACAGTAGAGGCCACTGCTAAGATCTTCTTTGAACGAGTCTCGGTACATTTTGGAATCCCCCAAACCATTGTCTCATATCGGGACAGTCAATTTCTCATCACATTTTGGTCGAGCCTCTGGTCACTGTTGGACACCAAGCTCACCAAATCCACGACCTTCCACCCCCAGACAGTGGCCAAACCGAGGTCATAAATCGAATGATTGTGCATATCCTTCACATGTATAATTCAAAACACCCTCTCACATGGGATGAGAGCCTTCCCTATGTCTAGCATGGCTACAACCGAGCCTTGCATAGCTCAACTGATCACGTCCCCTTTCAAGTGGGGTTGGGATTCCAACCATTAGGTCCCATATATGTTTCACTTCCCCTTGTGGTCACCTCGACCAACTCATCGCCTGCTCCAACTGAAGCTGACAAAGCCACCCAGTTCATTGAGAGAATCCAGCACATCCACTAATAGGTTCAGGATATCCTACAGAAGTCCAATGACAAGTACAAACAACGCCATGATGAACATCAGGTGCCACATAAGTTTCAGGTGGGCGACAAAGCTTGGTTGCACTTACAGAAAGAACGCCTTACAGGACCCCACAGAAAGCTTCACCCACTCTGTTATGGGTCATACACCATCACCAAGGCCATGGGGAATAATTCTTTTGAGCTCAACATTCCTCCTTTCCTTGGCCTCCACCCATTGTTCAATGTGGATCTCCTTTGCCCCTATTTCCCACCATTATTGGATACCTCAGAAGTAGCAAAACAATTGACACCAACAGAGCTCAACCCTGAATGCATACAACAAGAATCCAATGATCATATTGTGGACACACATATCAAGGGCACTCGATAGCAAAGGATCCAGCCTTATCGAGCTGTCAAAGCAGGGTAGCTCCTGCACTAAGGCAGGTGGCTCACTCGGGGCCAAATTCAACAGAAATTGGCCACCCACCTTTTCCAACTAGCTCAAAACAGTTTTCTGGCAATTTTGGTAATTTACTATTTTTAGCAGTTTTCACTTTCGGAGCCGTTTTGAGGCCCTGAAATATTTTTTGGGGAAAATAGGTTTCCAATATGTAAGGTCCTTCTATATTTCCACTACAATGGATCTCCTCGACGATACCTTTCCAGCTAACTATCATACACCTAAAACAGAGATCGTATGCAAAAGTTACGACTGTGGGAAGTTGATGTACTAACTTACCCAAACGGGGCCCACATGAATTTTGGCGCTTCATCTCCTAGGGTTTAGTTTTTGGATGTCCAGGGTTTTTGGCATTCCTGTTTATTGTAAAAAGGCCTTCATAGCCTCATTGTAATCATCTTCTTGCAAATGAGCGCATCTGTCACATCTCTTCTCAGAGATAATCCGCCACCATTCCAACAAGCTTGTTTCCGCTGCATTTTACAGTTTCATGTTATTTCCTTATTGAATAGAAAACCAATTTTATTGTATCTCTATTATTTTGTGTTAAGAACCTTTTAGTAATCTGTAGTCATTTCATTCTTCTCATAAAATCCTGATCAGACAAGCAGCATGAAACAAATGGGTAATTTGACATCAAGGTTTCATCAGCAGAGGTCATGGTTTTGCACTCATCATTCGGGTTGGAGAGAAAAATGTTTGCATGATGAAAACTATGCATGTTCGGATTATGAATGATGGATTCAATCTTGATCAAAATATGGATGAATCTGGGTCAAGATGAATAAATTGAATGGTTTCCCATAGTCGTGCATTTCAAAGTTAAAGTGGGTAAATAAAGAAATTTGGGGTTTCCCAAGGCAAAACTTGAAGTTTCTTTGGTTTGGCAAGGAGTTTGAAGGTTGCTACAGTGTGCACAAAACTTGTGGTTTCTCTCTTGTATTTTCTTTTTCTTCTTCCACCTAGGTATTGGAATACCTTTGTCTTGAAAACATTATTTAAAAACAATTAAATCCAACAATAGTATTATCTCCAAATATTCAAAGTAAACCATAAACAATATATTTCCAAGAGCAGAGTTATAGGAATAGATGCATAGGAATAAAAGCTTTAAAACAAGTATGCATCGTCTATCTAAAACAACCATTCATTCCTTAATTATATGATGATACTGCACATTGAGGCATGAGAGTTGGAAGTGATTCAGTTATCAAAGATTTAAATGCAAACCATTTATATGTAGGATTGATATTAACTTCTAAGCAATGGAAAAATTGAAGCCAAATCTTTGAAATGAGTAGAAACTTGTTGCGCTATAATATACTTTAGAATTCATTTCCCCAATCTCTTAAACAATGTTATGAACATAGGGTAATGAGGATTTTAGCACAATTACAATTTATTCTTGTGGGTCTATGGATCCACATTCTAGTGTTTTGTTTATTCACAGGTATGCATTATCATTATTAAATGTTAGGAGCATTCAGTAGAAGAAAAGTAAAGGAAAATATGGAGAGAATAAACCACCTTTCTTAGTCATGTGTATCCTACACAAACATGAGTGTGAATACCACGAATGCATTGAGAAAGCAAGAATATGCAACATGACTATATGCTCTTTTATTAATTTCAACTATGAATCATTTCTTAATGATGTGGTGAGATGATAGTTCAATCCAATGCATAAGAAATCAACAAGACTTGAAAAGAAAATCCCTTCACAGAAAAATATAGAGCATTAAAACTTACAATCAAATAGGATCAACAATGCATGAAATAACATTTAACCCATTAAGAAGACAACTTGCCAAATTTCTTGCAAAATGAAAAATGAACAGAAGGATGAAATCGAAATGAAAGCTTAAGCATGTACAAGAAAACAATTACATTGCAATGGGAAATTCGCATAAGATCAAGATTTAAACTACCTACACCACCTACTCATGGATTTAGTAATCATTAAAAGAAAAAAAGAAAAAATAATGACAAAATTATCAAACCTTAAATTCAAAAGGCCAATTAATATCACAAACAATCCTAAGGGCCTCAATGGAATGCTACCTAGATTTGCTAGACAAGAAGCAATGATGCATTATATAGGTCATCCTAGGATACTAATACTTGACTTTAGGATGCCTTGATATCATGATCACACTATAAGACCAACCTTCAATTGTTTTTCCTCGGCCATACCATGTATTGATATCTTGTTGTTTTGACACAACTATGGAAACTCTTCGATTTGTTTTGAGAAAACTTGTTCCCTCATGAATACCACTTCAAACCAAGGTACAAGATAAAGCATGAAGTCATTATAGAAAAATAGAATTTAAAGATCAATCAAACATTAACTTATAAGATTCAATAAATATGATCAATGGGTAAAAGAGTTTCAAAGGACTATTTATGAGGATCATGTTAAAGGATAGAAGGAGCATTGAAGAACATAAAAAATGTACAATAGAAAAGAGATACTGAACAATGAAAAACCTCCTTAAATTAAACAATAAAAATCCAAACTCTTAACCGCCTAGGTAGTCAAAGAATATACAATGGGATCTCATTAGTATTAGATTAGGCATTAGAGATAAAAATTTGGTAGGGGTCCCCTTTCCTTTTTCTTATAAAAGAAAAATATAAGAGGGGATGTTGTGGCCACAACACTTCCTAATAAAAATTATACTCAAACTGAAATTATGTTATTATCTTGTTCAAAAGTTGGATGTCCAACTAAAAATAATGTGTGTGTGGGATACTTGTGGCCTATAATATTCCATGTCCACGATCAAACCCTCAGAAAATGTGAATGTTGGTAGTTATAAATTCCAAATACCCATGCACCCCTTTCTCCTCTCCACCCTATAGTGTCTACTAACCCCTTCTCTAAGTGGGTATCAACTTTATGGAATGTCACTCAACTTCTTTCAATGGGCATAAGTATACTATTGTGGTATTAAACTACTTTAATAAGTCGAATGAAGCCATGCCAAGTTTCAACAATGATGCCTACATTATAGAATTATTCATTTTTAATCTCATCATATAAAGGTTTGGAATACCAAAGAAAACCTAATCGACCATGTCTCACATTTCCAAAATCATATGATAGTGAAAGTCTTGGATTGCTTGGTGTTTATGCATGAAAATTCAACAACTTATTATCCCTAGGTGAATGGTCAGATTGAAGTGGTTAACAAAATATTAAATACTATGTTGTACAAAACAATAAAATCACAGAAATCCAACTAGAATTTGGCGTTATTCATTGTACTTTAGGCATATTGGACCTTGGTGAGTAATGTGACTAGTTTCTCACCTTTCCAAATTGACATATGGCCTAGACGTAGTTCTCTCAATTGAATCTGATATTTTTCCTCTCTTCATCCATCAATCAAGCTTCTCCCGAACAATTTTGTGGATGAAAAATGTAGTGTAGCTAGGGGAATAGTATGGGTTGCCTAGGGAGGTACCCAAGGGGAATAATAATAAAAAGGTAATGTTATGTATAAAGGGAACTATTAGTAAATAAGGCCTAGTGTGAATACAATAAACATAACAGGACTTACTAGAAGGTTCCTCTTCTAGAATATTCCTCCTTTATAATGTTCTTAGATGGTAGGTAGGATTATATAAAGCAAGTATGAGAAATGTAATGGGAAAGATGAGAATTATTGTATTTGGAGAGGTATCTCATTAGGAGGTTTCCTCCTCAAAAAGGAAAGTGAAATGGTGTGGATCCCTTCTGTATGTTGGGGAATAGGGTGGTACACAACATGAAACAAAGAATATAGTATTGCAAATAATCAAAGAGGAAAAAAACAATTTTGAAGATAAAGGTGTTGTCTAAAGACATAGTTACAACACTTAAGCAGAGGGCACTATGATCAAAACATCACAATGCATGTTTCACATATTGATCTACATGGTATATTACACAATATTCATGATGATAATGACCCAAGGGGTCTTCCTTTTATAGTATATAAATCTAACCAACTTCCATAACACCCGAAAGATCTTGTCCACATGTAACCATCAGTTGTTAGAGTTGAATCTATCAAATATGCTCAATTGAGTCGGTTCGACAAGGATGCTCGACCTGATCACCTACATGTTCAACTCTTAGTCAATTGTTGGTCCAGTCACTCCACCTCTCGACTATCTTCGATTGTTGGTCGGCTTTCCAACCGACATGCACGTTGACTACTCGATTGACTGGTGTACTGTGTTGGTCAATCATCCAACCTCTTGTATCCAAATGTAGGTCCACCTCTCAACCGATTCAACCCAGGATATGTGTGATGAACCATCAATTCTTGATGTTCCAACACCCCCCCGTCAACACACAGCTCTAGAGTTTCAGAAGGTGAAATTACGTCATTAGGACACCCCCCCATAATTGCATCTTTCTAAATCCCAAGCATCGTGAAAAGCTTGATAAATATGGCTTTAGCTAAAGGTTTGTTGAATATATCAACAACTTTCTCTTTTATTCTGCAATATTCAAGAGAGACAATGTTTTCATGAACCAATTGTCTCAAATAGTGAGCATGGAGCTCAACATGATTCATCTTACTATGGGAAACAAAATTATTAGCAACCTATATAGCACTATGGTTATCAAAATAGATTTTAATAAGATATGGATAGGAATGCCAAGTTCTCACAAAAGTTGGAAAATCCATAATGCTTCAGTACATGCTTGAACGACGCCACAATATTATGCTTTTGTAGTTGACAAAGAGAGTACCTTATGTTTCTTGCATGACCACACCAAAGGTCTAGTGCTATTTTGAAACACATAGCAATAAGTGGAATTTCGATCATCATTGTCACCGGCCCAGTCAGATTTAGTGAAGTCGACCAGTGACTCTAAACTTCGATAATATTTGATACCAAAATGAGTGGTACCCTTGAGATAATGAACAATTTGTTTGACTTCTTTCAAATGTCTTTATTTAGGGTCCTGCATAAATCGAGAAACCACACTAACAAAAAAGTAAATTTCATGTTGACTATGAGTAAGATAAATAATATTGTTGACCAATTTTTGATAGAGTATAGCATTGAATGTGGGTGTTTGATAGGTTTTGGTAAGCTTTACTCCGAACTGAAAAGGACTAACACAAGGCTTGCAATAATCCATCTTAAAACATGTCAACACATCCATAACATATTTAGACTGAGAAATGAAAAAGGCATAACAAAGTGGTAACACTTGAAGACCCAAAAGATAATGCAGAGTATTGAGATCTATCATGTCAAAGGAATCAACAAGTTGTTTCTTCAATCTAAGGATGAGATCATTATTATTTCCAGTAATGAGTAATCCAACTACATTTACAACAACAAATAAGATGTCTCCATTGGTATGGAGTACATACAAGCTATGATCATATTCATTCTGTTTGAAACCAATTGGAAGAAAGAAACTCTCAATATTAGCATACCAAGCTCGAGGAGCCTAGTTCAAAACATAAAGCAACTTCTTGAGTCAAAATACCAAATTTGAATCTGTCACAAAATTGGGTGGTTGTTCCATGGAAATTTCTTTAAATAGGTCTCCATGAACAAAATCACTCTTCACATCCATTTGATGGATTTTCCATCCAAAGTGAGTAGAAAGGGAAAGAATCAGTTAAACATAGTTCATATTTTCGATGGGCACAAAGGTTTTAGTGTAGTCAATGCCTTATTTTTTAGAAAATCCCTTCGCAAGTAGGCATTCTTTATGTAGCTCAATAACACCTTTAGAGGTAAATTTGGTCCGGTAGACCCATCGAAATTTCACAATGTTATTTCCTTGCAGTCTGGAAACTAAATCCCAATTATGATTCTTTGACAAGGAATCAATGTATGTGTTCATGGTCTGCTCCCATTTAGGTCATCCTTCAGTGTCTAAGAAGGTGATAGGATTAGAGGTTTCCAGTACACTAGTCATCAAGGAAATGCTGACATGTTTCTTTGACTTTGAGTTTGTCGTCTGGAGGAGGCATCTCCAACATAAGCTCCAACAACTTCAATTTTCTTGAAATCTCATCTAGGTAGACAAGAAACATGTGACCTATGGTTCACATCAACAATTCAATCAGAAGTTGGAGTATATTCAGTCAAAGGACAATTTGAAACAGAGGACGATGGACTAGTCGACTCGGGGGTCGATGGTCCGATCAAAACGGGGAGAAAGTTCAACTGTCTAGTCGAAGGACTAAAGTATGGAACAAGAGCACCAATGCCAAAGAAAAAATCAAAGGGATCATCCTACAACAGTCTAGAAGAAGAATTAAACAACTTAATGCCAAAAGAATTCTCATCAAATTGTACATTTCATTTGATAATGATTTACCATTTGATAGGATCAAATAGTAGATAGGATTTCAACTCTTCAAAGTAGCCCATCATGATGCAAGCATGACTCTTTGCATCCAACTTATTTATACAATCACCAGTAATGTGAGCCCATGCAACACATCCAAATACATGGAGGTGTCTGACTAAAGGCTTCTTCCCATACAATTTTTTGACTAGAGTCATGGAAGGAACAACTCAAGTTGAAATGCGATTGAGCAGATAGTTTTCACAGTATATCACTTCAACCCAGAAGCAAGGGGGGAGATCTTTAGCATGCAAGAAACATCCAACCATTTTGACTAATGTCCGATTTTTTTGTTTTGCAATGCCACTCTACCGATATTTGTGAGGAACTAATAGTTTCTAGTCAATACCATATCGAAGGAAATATTCTTCAAGAGTTTGATTTACATACTCACCACCATTTTCTGATATCAAGCATTTGATGGGTCAACCACATTGATTCTCAGCAAAGGCCTGAAACTCCTATTACTTCTCATAGACAAGGCTCTCATTCTTCAAAATTAAACCCATGTAAATCAAGATAAATCATCAATGAAAGTCAAAATGTACCTTGCACCTACCAATGAAGGTAGATTGATGCAACAAACATCACTGTGAACTAATTCCAGTAGTTTTTTTTCTTGCCATGATTTACTTGAGTCGAATGGTTCCTAATGATTCTTCCCAAGTACACATCCCTTACAAACTCCTTCAAGGGAAAACACCTTTGAAAAACCAACAACCATGTTTTGAGTTGCTAGTGCATGCAGACTTCCGAAATCTAGATGTCCAAGTCGTTCATGCCAAATTAGACTTCTCTCATCAATGTGAGAAACAAGTGAGGTCAATTCGGTGTCAGGTCGATTCATGTCATGAAAATTGTACAAATTTTCTATCGGGTTGAGAAGTCTGTCAACGATAATCTACTTTCCTTTATTCAAATCATGAACATATAACTGATCTAGCCAAAATTACACAATATTACATGTTTGTGTTAGCTGAGAAATAGACAACATATTGGCATTGAGATTTTTCACATGATATACATCGACAAACTTCCCATGTAGATAAGCAACATCACCATAACTAGCAACTTCCAGAGAAAAATCATCAACAACATAGCTTTTACTCTCCTTAGCTTCATCTAACCAAGTGAACAAGGAAGCATCCTTAGACATGTGGTGACTACACCCAGAGTCGACTACCCATTATTTATATGTACAATGAGATATCAAGGCCTAAGAAGTCCCGACTTGGAAGGTGAAATTATTAGTGGGTTGGAAAATAGTGGACACGTCTCCTTCAAGGCATTTAACCTTCTCCTCTAAATTGTCTCGCTTCTTAAAAATGTTTTTCTCCACATGTCCAGTCTTTCCACAATACTGACATGTCTTCTTCTTTCAACTTCATTGTGGTGAATATGCATGTCTCTGAGGTTTCTATTCATGGTATGTAGGTTTCTATGTAGATGCATCAAACCGTACTCTATCCCTAGGATCCATATTTCCCTTTCCCTTGAGCAAGTAGGCCTGATGTTTACCACCAATCTTTCCTTGTTCGAGAATTTTGTTCTAATGAGTAATCAAAAGACTACATGATCCAAAAAATATTTAGATGTTGACAACTTAAAATACACATATACATCTACTTGATCTTCGAAATAAAATGATCGCTTGACAATTTTACAATTACAAGCGAAATACTTATCTAGTCAATTCCACTTTAATGATAAATGACTTGCAAATAAATGAACTTGAAATTAACAACAATAATATAATCACATACACAAGTTGGAGAAAATGGAGTTCACCCAAATTGGGCTATCTCTCTGGGTCCACTTCCAATAGAGACTTCTTTTTTTAATGCTCAAATGCTTACATTTTACAATGATCTTTTTACATGTTGCTCAAATGCAGAAACATAGTGCACTGTTGATTTCCTGGTGAAAAATCATGCAAAGATAATATTAAATACTTGAAATTCCATCAAGGTGACCCCCGACATGCTTTATGGTGTAGCCTCGTACCCTTCATACTCTTGGCATGCTTTACGAGATTAAAATATCTGCATAAAATAGTGGTTGTCCTACCTTGGGGTGCGCACCATTAAATAGGCACCCCTCTTAACAAATCCCTAAATCCATGTCATGCTTTTAAATATAGATTAATTGGTTTTATAAACCAAATCCAAAATTCTAGGCATGCTTTAACTATTATTAAAATTATAGTTATAACCAACTAATAATAAACTATATTTGGTTAGCAGAAATTTGTTAACTTCTTGTATAGTTGTTGGGTTGTGGGTTCCATTCATGGAACAGTTCATAACATTATAATATATGGTTTAATCTCTCGTATAACTTTTTCATAGCCCCCTATGTGCTATGGTGCGATAATGTGGTATGCAATGGACATGGTGCTAAGGGTCAAGGCCTTAGGCCCTCAGAACTTTATCCACGCATATAAATTTCATCATTAAGTTAAATATGTGATATGTCATAGAGTTATCAAAGCTCATGCGGTGGTTCATTGGTGTGGAGCTTCATGTGAAGACCTTTAGATGGGGAGGTCGTGGGTTCAAATCCCATCAAATTCCCAAATATTTTATATAACTTGGACCATATGGGCCAATGGGAGGTCACCACATGGTGGCCTCTCATTGGCTCTTTCCAATGCCACTTGTCAACACTTGATTGAAGCCACTTGTCAACACTTGATGGAGCCACTTGTCATCATGCGGCTGGACCACTTGTCGAACCTTACCTAGTCAATTGCCAATTAGGTGCCACATATCACCATTGCAATGGTGATATGTGTCACTTCTTTATTTTCCTTGTACTTTGACCTTTGACCTTGGTTGACTAAAACTTTGACCACTGATAAAGTTTTCATTAGAGCTCAGTTTGACGAACCGTTAGTGCCATTGGAACGTTGACAATGAGCTCTACGCATTGATATCATTTTAGAGAGATTTTGGAACATTTGAATTTTTATCATTTCTGAACCATTTTGGACCTCTATGGATGTTCTGGATCTTTCTGGACCTTTGTGATCATTCTCGGATCCTCCTGGATCATTCCTTCCCATTGGAAGAATTTTGACCTCCAAATGTTTATTCAACAACTAGGTGAGGGTAGAGTTCCCTCACCCTTCTAATCTCCATCCATTTGGCCTTACTTGGTTTTACCCCTTTAAGGCCAACTCAAGGATATTCCACATCACCTTGCTGTGAAGTTCTAATCCTTCTGTCGATAATGGCATCCTCTTGTAGCTCGTCCAAATACTCTAGAGAAAAATCATCAACTATTGGAACCTGAATGATTTCATCTTCATCCATAATCATAAGAGGCTCATAAAGCTTCAAATTCTCAACATTTTCCACTATATACATTTGCATTTAGGTTGGTAGATCTAAATGAAAGGCATTAGTACCAATATTCTCTAAGATATTGAACGAACCATATTGGATTGGCCTTATATTTTTACCTTCACCTTTCATTATTTCCTTGTTGATATGTAACCATACTTGATCACCAACTTAAAATTAATGATCAACCCAATGTTTGTCATGCCTCGCCTTATACTTGACTTGGATCTTCTCCAATTTATCTTGCACTGTTAATGTACATGTTGAATCTTCTAAATGAACCTTTTATCTTTATTTATATCATCTTTTCCCTCTTCTTGATTTTATTCGCCAAAAACAAATTCCATAGGTGATTTAGGAAAGTACCCAAAACATACATCAAAAGGATTTTTCTGAGTAGATGAATGCATGGCATGATTATAGGAATGTTGGATGTAAGGAAATTGTTCATCCCATAACTTAGTATGCTTGTTGCAGTATCCTTGAAGTAGATGTACCATTGTTCTATTCACTACCTTTTTCTGTCCATCTATCCACGGATGAAAAGTTGTGCTCTTATTCAACTTAGTGTCCATTAGCTCCCATAAATGAGACCAAAACTTTCCCAAAAATCGAGAGTCTCGATCTAATATTATAGATGTAGGAATTCCAAAATGAGCCCACACATTTGCAAAGAACATATGTGTTGTTTGTTTAGTTGTGGCATGTTTCATGCATGGCATTAGAATACACATCTTACCGAATCTGTCCACCATGATGTATATGTAATAATGACCTGTCTTGGACATCGGAAAACCCCCTACAAAGTCCATGGAGATACTTTCCCATGGCTATGGAGGTACCGAAAGCGGTGTATATAACCTCAACTTTGTGTTTCTAGGCTTACTTGTGGCACACATGACACACCCTTTGATATACTTGGAAATTGTCTCGTTCATCCGAGACTAATAACAATACCTTTGTAATTGTGCTACTATATTACCAACCCTGAAATCACTAGAGATGAGATATGTATGAGCTTATCTAATCACGTTGACCCTTTCATCTCTTGGTATACATAATTTTCCAAGATGATATAATAAATTGTAATGCATATAATATTATGTTTTTTTATTTTCGTGAGTTAATGCATCATATACTTCTTTAAAATCATCATCCCTGGCATATTGTTCTGCATATATTTCATGTGCTAAGGGATTTCACCTGAGTATTGTAGATGCATTAATTACTGGTATTGATAACATTTCTACAACCTTGTTATGAATACCCTTTTTATACTTGATTACCATATGAAACAGTTGTAGAAAACCCATCCATCTGAAGTGTCGCGATTGTTGTAGCTTGGTTTTTGATTGCAAATACTGTAATGACTGATGATCTGTATGAATTATTATCTCCTTTCCCATTAAGTAATGCCTCCATTTCTTTACACCTTTTACCAACACATACAATTCCTTATCATATGTTGGATAGTTAATCACAGCTTGAGTGAAAGTCTCGGAATGATAACATATAGGTTTAATTCATTGCATCAAGACTATGCCCATGACATATCTTCTTGCATTGGTTTGAATCTCAAATGGTTGTTGTAGATATGGAAATGCCAGAACTGGTGCAGTGCTTATGTTTTCCTTTAATGTCTCGAAGGATGTATGTTTCTTGCCTCCCCATTGAAAGACTTGTTTAGCATTCGTTAATGCAAGTATAGGTGTTGCTATGTATGAGGAATTAACAATGAATTTCCTCTATTATTGCATTGCTCCTAAGAATCTCCTGAATTCGGTGGCATTAGTTGGCCTTCCATTTCACAATGACTTCTACTTTTGTAGGATCTATTTTTGATTGACCATTCCCTACAATGTAACCCAAATATACCAAAAAAAAAATTCCAAATTCACACTTAGATAACTTGATATACAACTTCTTCTTTTCCAAAAGTTCAAAAAATTTCCTGACATGCATCAAATGATCTTACCATGTTCAACTGAAGATCAATATATCATCTAAATAGACAATAATTGATCAGGGGATCAAATTTTGCTCAATTTTCAAAGTGCTCGGAATGTGACGAAAACAGTTCTATTGCGTCCGTCTCGTCTTCTTGATTCCGACGGTATATTTACTTTCTCAAATGGAGTCCGTATGAAGGAGATATCGCGATCTGTCTGCCAAGCCAAACAGGTAAAATTTTTGGATGCTGACTGTACCTGTCCGTACAGTCCATACGGTGATGTGGAAGGACTGTACAGGTCATACGGTGATGACATGGCAGTTGTTTATTGGTTGGTTGCTGGCGTATTGGATGGTGACACGTGTCCGATTGGTGGCAAGTAATATGAGGACATGTGGCCCAATCCATGGGCACCACGTGTCCCCCTCATTTTTGTTCATTTGGTTATATAAAATTGTATTGGGAGTCTGCGAGGTTCAACCCCCGGACCTCCCCCCCACACTAACGACTTCATAACTCTCCGCTAACCAAAGTACCGCCATTTTCTCCTTGTTTACCATGTCATAAAACATATATTTAAGGTTGATTTATGTTTGGAAGGAAAGGGGGGTCGGGCCGGGGCTTAGCCCCGACCCGTGGATGCATTATAGTACATATGACCCAACATATATGTATTGGCCTGAATGTTTTGGCGCGCGCGCATTTCATTGTACTACATTGTATTGCAATACATTGCATTGCAATGCATTATATATATATATATATTACGTGTATGCGTGGGGTTTGAAACCACGACCCGTGTGTTAAATGTTGGCGCGGGGTCCCAACGGAAATTGCACGGTTTTCAAACGGTTTAACCACCATTTTGCCCCACGCGAGGTCACATGGCCATATGCCCAGGTGCCGAGGCGGTTAGGGGCTAGAGGCGCCTTAACCGTCCTACGGTTTGTACCGGTGCGCGGTTGCGTACGGGACTGAGTTTTTATGCTTAAAAGAGCGTGTGAGCCAGGTAAGAGGAAGAAGGGTGTGAATTGTAGAACCAGAGACAACAAAGTTGAAGAGGAAGACTTCCAGGAGGCTAACTTCTTCATTTTTCGACCGATTAAGGTGCCGAAAGAGCCCAGACAGGGGTTTTGGGACGCTGGGAAGCCATTGGAGCAGTCGGTTTGTCAGTTTGAGCATTGTAAGACATGTTTTTGAGAAATTTTTGAGCAATTAATAATAATG
>SNQJ01S0002800.1:7886-19094 GCA_010110895.2 Picea sitchensis
TATATACAAAAAATCATATAAAAATAAATAAAAATAAAAATAAAAATAAAAAATAAAATAAAATAAACAAAACCAAAGAAATAATATTTTATTTGCAAAAAGAAAAACATTATAAAAATAAAAAATAAAAAAAAACACTTAAAACTTAAAAATCAAAACAACAAAAACAAATAAAAATGTAAATGGACATTCTCTAATTCCTGAAAACAATATGCTTAACATTAATTTGTTTTTCTTAAGTCACTTCAAGCAGCGATCAACAATGGAATAAGTGCGCAATGACAACAGGTAAAACGCATTTTTTTATCTCTTTAATTTGTTGCATTCGTACTTAATCTCGCATTTTCTTATTTACGATGATCTTGCAAATTTGATTGCAGGATCAGTACTAAGTTTGATTGCAGGAATGAAGATGCTTGCATTCCATGCCACAATGATTCTCAAGAATCGAAAAACTCTTCAGAAAAGCATGCTTTATTTAAATCTTGAAGGAGCTAAATTTTTCATCACACATGTCATGACGTTTTCCACTACACCGCCATCTTTCATAAAACCAATTATGCCATGACATGATCATTTACCTTTCTCCTTCCAAGATTATTAGTCATCCATGTTGGAGTCCACTATTTCATTGCCTTATCTGTCATGACTTAACACACACCTATCTTTCTGAGTCGCATACATCTCTTTATCTTTTCCCACTCATTTTTCCTTGTCAATAAAACTATCTAGATCCCTTTCCATGACTACATCGCCTTTCCATAAACATTGTTGCTACTGAGATATTTTCATTTATAGTCCTACCAATCTATTTATTAGAACTCATGTTGACTGATGTGGGGTTCCTTAAGGCCCACCTTTCAACAAGTCTTGCCCCATTGACCTCAAAACCTTATCTTGGATATAGACTAGAGTCCTTTTGAGTACCTAGAGGCTTGCATGCCTTAATGGTAAGTTCTCTCACTGACAATCATGGGAATACATAATTTTCCCTTGATCGTTAGATCTTGCAAGTGGCTCGACATTAACAAATCTATTCGCACTTCGCAAGATGTACTCGGGTACCTTGGCACTCATTGACATCAATGGTGAGTTTGTCTTGCATTGGTTAACGACATTCTCAATGATCGTTAATCCAATGACTTATCTTCATGCTTGACATCGACACATTCATTCACATGACTATAATTGTACCATCGGGTTTAGCAGCGGGTGAAGACTATACACTTTTCCGTGAATCCATCAATAATTGCAATAGTATTTTTCCAACTATATGAGAATACCACAGTTCCACTTTCATACTTTCTCTTTTCCATGATTCATCAGCAACAGTTCATATTCCTCCACTTCAAATTCTATGATCTAGAAGTTACAACAGTCGTAGCTACAACAACAGTCACCTTTCACATGATCCTGCAACAGTGACATCTTCCATGCTCCAGTAGTTGCATCATCCATATTCCAATTACATAGTTCATCTACTTTTTGAGTAAGTGGAGGTATGTTGTTTTCTACACTTTAATCATGTAATTCCTCAACTACTAGCAATGAATAATTTGGAAAAATCCCTCACCATGCTCCCTTTCCTTTTCACTTCTATGACTCATGCCACATTGCATGAGGACATGCAACCAATTTAGTTGGGGGGGAACTATATTTTCTATCATCACTCCATTTTTCCACTACCATTATTCCATTTTTTACCTCATTTACCATCTACCAACACTTTTTTTCTTCCAACGATACTTTGTTGCACTTTGCTTCATAAGCATTTATATACATATTGGCTTGATTCACAAATATGAAAAAGGGATTTCTTATACTCAGTGTTGTTTCCTTATGCACATTGATAGCTTATTTGTTTCCAGTAAGTAAATGGGTAAATTATTATCATAAAAACAAGAGAACAAATAATGAAATGAATGTTGTTTACATAAGAACCAACATTCTTTATATTCATGGTTGTCACACAAGAACCAACCATAAGAAAATGCCAGTTGTTACTCATGTAAATCCCATCCTAGAAATATTCATTATCATCACTCAAAGCCAAAATTCAGATGCCAAAATTTCTTGAGAAGATCCATGCACAGTTGCATGCGGACACACAACAAGTTCAGTTGAGGGTATGTTGGGACTCAGAAATGTCGTATTTTCATCCACCTTTCCCTTCATCATTCTTCACATTTCATCACCCCATTAACTTTCATGATATCATTCTCATAAATATATTTCGGTTTCACCTTATTATTTTCCACTTTATTAATTTTAGTATTAAAAGGGAAATTGTGATTAAATATTAGAAAATTGACATGTTTTCATATATATCTCAAAAATGTGTGAGATTTGTCATGTGTAGGAATATGTGAAGGATTAATTCAAAAATACTTCTCTAATATCTCCTCCACCATTTCAAGGAGATATTTATTCAAATCCTATTCCAAGGAGAAGATCATGGAGATTTGGTTGTCATATCTTATCCAAGATATATGAGATATATGTGTGAGGATTTGCAGGGATTATATTTTGTAATAATGGGAAATGGGTTGAGAGAAAAGTAGATTTGTAATTATGATATGCTTATCTTCTTTTCAAAGCTCTCATGTATAAAAGAGAGTGTCATCTCTTCATGAGGGGGGAGAATTATTATGATGTAAGATTGGTTCTTGAAAAGAGGAAAATTGTTATGATGTAGATTGGATTCATGAAAAGACTCTTTTTGTAAACCTACTTATTGAAGATTAATAAAAGTTTGAATTCAGTGATATTGCACCTCTTAGAAGTTAGCATATGCTGATCCAAAATCTTCCATGTTGGCATCAGCAAGGGCCATCGATCCATCTTGGTAAGCTCATTGTAAATTGTTAGTGTAGATTTTCATTTCATGTACCTGCTATTTCGATTTCATGTTATTTTGTTTTGATTTCACTATTTGAATTTGTTGCAAAGTGTGTCAATGCAAGAACAGTTGGATCTCCATATTTCACCATACATGAGCTTTAATGGAGCATCCAACTACACTTAGCTTTCTTTTCCAGAATTAATTAGGTTACACCTTGCGAACACATGCACAATCAAGACCTCCATCCCTCACCCTACATGCACCTATAATGGAATGTTGTGAATTTGCAAAGTGTTAATTGTTGTTAGTTTAGTTTCTCCACGAGATAGAATCAAAATTCATCTTTTCCTTTCATGAGCCATCAATGAACAGGTCCATCACCTGAGCAAGGGATTTTGCGTGTTTATGAGTTTTTCTTTCTAGCTTTCGAATTGTGTGAAGATTGTTATTTTTAAAAGTGTGTTGGTTTCTAAATGGTTTTCTTATCTAAGATATACTAAACAGACATAGGAACCTATCTATTATTGACACATATAGTGCATCAACTGTACTGATTACAAATCCCAGTTGATAATTTATGTTTGGTAATATATTATGCATATAATTGCACCAACACTTCTAATATAATATGATCAGAGTAGATGTGGTACTAAATTGTAATCATTCACTCTTCAAGAACTACATAAATAAATTCATAGAAATGGAAACACAGAGGGAACACATAACTCAAATTGAACGAAACTTAGAATCTATGTCTGCACTTGTATTAATACTCAAAAGAGTTTCTCTTTTATTCAGAAATAATCCACCTCAAATAGATCTAAAATCTATCTATTTATACAAAATTTGTCACAACTAGAAACCGTTGGACTTCCAAAAATATATGACTAAAAATAGAATACATCCAAATAAAATAACAACATGCAAATATTGTTGATTTTTTCTGGCGCTTTCTCTGTCTCTTCGTTTGCTTGTAGATGCACTCGTTTGTCTTTGATCTTTAAGCTGAGAACACATGTCCATTAAGGCCACCACAATCATTCGTCTTATTGTCTTTTCCATTTGATCTCCTTGCCATCTGTCCCTTCGGATCCATTCACTGGGATAAGGAATTGCAGTTGAAGACATGGGGGGATAATTAGATGAATAACTCAATATTGGCTTGCTATGGGATGGCTAACGGTTACAGGGACGAGAAATTGTTTATGAAAAGAATGATGGGCAAAAAAGTGTCCAATAAGGAGGTTGGATGAGTGGATGCAAGAATGCGGGTGGTAGGGATGGATGAGGTAGGTGACGGTTGGAGGGTGAAATGTAGAGTCGGTGGAGAAAGTGGACATTGTGCATGCTTTTTCATTTTCTCCCCGCTACACTTGATTTTCGCCGTTCAATGCATTGGGTGCACCTGTCCATCAATGCTACCATGAATCTTGAAGGATCGATCCTTTCATTCAATTCAAAGGCAAACATCTTCTTCTATATTTGTGTTAGCTTTTCCTGGATCTTGTTCACTTCTTGGACTGTGACCTAATATTGTGAACTTGGATTAACCAACCATTCATTGATTTTAAGTAAATCGATCTAGCTCGTCTCTTGGATGGTTGCCTAAGTATTTTCCTTATTCTTTCTGGAGCTTTGTTGGTTCATTTCTATTTCAATCTGCCCCAATGCTTATGAGATATTACTCCCTTTGAATTCAATCAACTTTTTATTTATTGAAGATAATGCCTCTAGGCAAGCCTCTTTTACATCTCTGGCAAGTTTCTTGCCTTCTTCCAGATTTTTTTCCCAGGATTTTAGGGCCATTTCACCTCTTGTTCAGAATGAGAGAGAAGGATAAGACTAGGGGAATTAGATTTTTTCTTCCATATGAGAACCTCTTGAAACTCAGACCGAGCTATGCAAGCCTCTTTTTCCTTGACATAAATATTTTTAGAGAAAGGTCTACTGCCTGATAGAATTTCTGAACAATAAAAACTTTTTGATAGAGTTCTTGTTGGGCAACTTCCAGCCTCTCATTGATTTTTGATTCTTTTGTTTTGAAGGAAACAATATCTATTGTTTTGTTCTCTATTCGGATCAATATGGCCTACAGTTTCTCAATCACATTGTCACGCTAAGTAATCAATCCTTTGTTGGTCTATGAACTCTGGTAGAGCAACTCAAGGTTATCCTGTAACTACTTACTAGCCCTGATTTGATTAATATCCTAGTTCATCTTGCTTCTAACATTTTGTTCGGTACTATATATCTCATTCTGCAACTTCTCTACCAAGAGGCATTTTTGTCACAGTTGTTCGGTTAAATTATCCATTTACCATTGATTGGAAGTGGAAAAATCCCCTAATGAACCTGCAACTTCTTTCGCAAAATCAGGGCCATCTTGGGCTTTCCCATCATACACCAATCTTTTCCTTTTAGTGACAACTCCATCCTTTTGGTGAGATTCTCTTTTTACAATAGTTTTTCATTTCTTGTTGAAAAAGAAATTTGAGGGAGGCATCTCTTCAGGAAAGATAGGAGTAAGATCACCTATAAAAGTGAGTTCAGAACTAGGATTTCCGAAGCTGGTCTTTAAAGGGGTTAGTGATGTAATAGAAGTAATATTTTTGGAAGGTTCTTGTCCTATTTTATTCGGGGCACTAGCAGGAGTATCTGGCGTTAAATGAGGAACAACTTGTCCCGGGTTCATGAAGGCTTCGAACCGAGCTAACACTTGTGGATCATTCAATCCCGATAGTGATGCTCTTATTTCGTGAAATAACACTTCTGGGATTTTTGGGACTTCCTCAACTTTCTGCTTAGTAGAAAAACTTGGCTCAGATCCTGTAGGTCTAGATTCTTGTGAAGGAGGCATGGGTTTTGAATCTCCTTGCAATATCTTTAGTAAATTGTTTTGTCTGTGTTTTTGAAAGCTGAGGAAACCATCTTGTTGGTCAGGAGGCAACATCTGGAATCTGCTTCAGACTTTCTCATAGGATCTAACTCCCCTGAACATTTATTCATAAGGAGAATTCTCATGGATGTATCACTTCATGTTAAACTGAGCCAGATGATTTTCAACTATCTTATGTGGATCATGCTTCTTGAACTCGATGTCAAATAATTTGAAATATTCTAGGGTTGTGGCCTAGACTTTAGAATGACCGAAATCTAATAGTGTGAACATGCCAACTTGAATGGGGAAATTTGGCCAAACCTTTTTCTGAGTTGATTTCAACTCCTTGTTGATACCTCAGGCTACCTTCAGGTATGCCACTTCTCTGCACACCAGCCTGTCGGGTAAAAACTATGGAAGGGAATGAGGACGAATGAAACAACCAAATACTCTGATATAGGATAAGTTCTCCTCAATGAACAAGTCTGCAAGTGTGTCTAATTTCCCCATAATATTTTCTGAAATATGGGGTGGCGAGTGACCACAAATAGCTATATGAACAAGAACTACAACGTTGTGACAAATTTCATAAAAGAAATCTTTGGCGTTCTCCTCCCATAATTTGGAGTGGTAGAAATGAATTGGCTTAGAATTGGTCGGGGTCCAATTCCAGTTCATCAGGGGAAAAGGGGTCATGAAAGAAATGGCATCCATAACATACGCTGATATGTAAAAACAAGCAGGTTTCCCTTTTGATTTTGTTTATTTATACTCAGCGATTTCCTTGGCCAAATTATCAGATAGCATTTTATCCCAATTGAAGGTATAACCTTCGGCTACCTCATTCATGATGGCTACCCACTCAACTGAGAAATGTGTAGGTTTCTTCTTAACAAATAAGTGATAGAGCATCATGGCTATATACAACATATGAGCATCTAAAGACATTGTGGCATACATACCATGAATGTCGGCTCTAAATTTTTCTGGATATCCCCACCAAGTCTTGACTATATCATGACCATTTCTACTATATTGAGTGCATTCCCTTCTATCAAAATCTAGATGAAATGTGACATTGTAAGTGTATTTAGGGGTAGGGGAAATCTTGTACATTACTTTTAAGTTCTCTAATCATAAAGAGCCGACGTTGATCTGACGGTGGTTGATGACGCTCTTGGTTTGGATGTCAACATGTTCCAAAGCCCAATTTATCATATCATTGTAGGGTATAATTATGGGCCATGCAATGATCTTATGCAGTTCTGACTGTACTACAAATCTAAGCTTAAATGCAAAAGACGCATTGTCTTCCTCAACAAAGTCATCTAGACAGTTAATAATCTCATGCTCGAAGATATCGAACACCTGCTTCCAAGTTTTAATGACATCCGTAACTCACGAGTTGTGTCTAATAGCACATATGTGTTTGAATTTGAATCATCACCTGATGCATCAATCTTCTTTGCATATTTTCTTGGTGACATAATCCTCAAGGAAATAGAATTAACCTACCTGTGACAAGAGAAGTTTGTAATCTCTACTCTAAATAAAAACTTCTAATTGCAAATGGTAAATACGATTTTGAAATTCGAAGTTCTTTATTCAAAAAGTATATCGATCTTCATATAGCTGTAATGACGAATAATTTATTAAACTTAATGGAATTCATTACCTGGTGATTCACAATATTTATTTGAAATCATTAACCTTAACCAATCATAAATGTCATTGATATTTCGATGGTTCATGTTCGGAAATTTTGGATGTGATAGGGTGGAAATCTCTCGAAGTCCAAAACTGTGAAGTGATTAATTAACACTTAATCATGACTAATTAAAGTCATTAATCATTTTATTAATTCCTTGAAAACCCTTTTCAATTTTTGTAATAACTTTACTTCGGCGCTTTAATAATCCGGAGATTGTGAAATCAAAAACTCCCAAAGAGAAATCTCTCGGAGTGATGTGGCAGAGATGATGTCATTCTGATTACGTGTCAAGAAAAGAGAGGTGGAACGTGTCACTTGAAAATGTGTGAATCATCTAACGTAAATGTCAAAAATAAGTGCCACGTGTCAACCCAAGAAAATATTTTTAAAGGACATGTGTCCTATAAATTGTGTCTCTAAGTCCTTTAGGAAAAGTCATGAGTGGCTATATTTGGGGCTTCAGAGTTTAGGGGTTTTCATTGTTTAAGTTTGCTGGAACACCTGGAGCGTGAAGTTGTGAAGCGACCATTAAAGGATTTCTTTTAAAACTCAGGCGGCTTCAAAAACTTCGGAGATCATTAGGACCATTCGATCAAATTAGAGTAACTCATTGAAGATAGATGTCGTAAGTGCCTTATTGATAAATAGCAATCAATGGATTTATTTTAATTTTAAAATGTCGCTTTCTAGGTTTCTTGTTTTTTTGGGTAAACTTTTATTTCTAAGGGGTAAAATATATAAAGCTCAAAATCTCAAAATTATGTGTGTTCTAACATAGGCTCCATTTGGGGATTATGGCTCCATGTGAGGTGCAAAAGAACAGTAGACCAAGTTCCTTTATTTGGTAAATGGATTCATTATTGTTTTTTGAAAAACATGTTCCAATTTTATTTAATAATTAATCATACATAGAAAAATGAACTTAACCAAATATAAAAAACCTTCAAAACATACTTAATGATTGATCTCATGTTAGGTTATTTAAAATTTCATTTTCCTAAAACTGATTTTAGAATTGTTTACAATAATCAAAATAAATTTAACTAAAATAACAGTCTTTGATCGACTTTGTTTGCTTCAAGGTTAAGCAGATGGAACAAATTTATTTATGGAATCCCTAGTTGGTTCAGGATGTAGATATCACTGGAAAGAGAACTAGATAACAAAGTATGATATATGGATATGTATGAAAACCTTACCGATATCATAGATATTGCTTCATTGCCAGGGAGTCTGTTTTGTACCCTGGTGAAGTTATCTACTTTTCCCATTGAATTTTCGTTCACCACTTCAATTAGCACTTTTTCACTTTGTTGAGATGAGGACAATCAATATATGAATTTCCTTTCGTCATCTCTTTTGGGAAAAATGGGGGAAATCAAATTATGAATTTACTTTCACCATCTGTCTTATATTTTAATATTTTTAAGTGGGGGCAATCAATTGGTATGTAACATACAAGGGATGATATCTGTTTAAATTTTTTGAAAAGAAGGTCTATCACAATTTTAATAATACTTTGAAACTAACTTTCTTCCAATTTTCAATACACCTTTTCCTATAGGAAACAATTCATGGGAATATTAATCTTTCAGGGATCAACCTTGAGTGAATTAATCAGTTTGAAGTTCGATAGAAGAGATAAAATTATTAGGATTAGCCTAGACTTACTTTTTCAATTAAAATCAAAGGAACATAAAGATTTTCGCCTAACCTTGTTTTGAAAATATGGTTTTAAGTTTTCATAGTCAAGGTAAGTTTCTTTCTTTCTATAAAGACTAAAAAGGGGGAGAAAGGAAAAAGGAAATCTGTAGTGAATAAAAATATGGGGATAGGTAAAAAGTAACCAAATCAAAGATTCAGAGGATCTGAACCAAAATATCCTAATCCCACACGAGTTTGTGTCTTCAGTTCAGACTTCTTTCGAGTTTATTTATTATCATTTTATTTTCATTTCAAAGATGGATTTAGAATTTATCAGCATGACACTTTAAGTTGTAATTGTATACCTCTCTAATTCTTAGGTCAGGTGATAATATTATCATGAGAAAACTTCCTTCACATTCATTTCAAAAAGAATTTCTTAAAATTTTATTTTAACTATAACAAGAGTAGGAACTCATACCTTATTTTCCTTTTGAATTTTCAGCAAGGCAGATTATTAATTTATCACCTATTTTTAGAGAAATCAAATGTTTGAAAAATGAGTGTCGAATTTTTCTAGCTTCCCATTTTAAAACTAAATCTCTAGGAAGAAACTCCTTGTCTTTGGATTTTTTATCTAAAAGGGATTTCATATTATCCTAGTACTTTTGAAGCTTATCATCCACTTCTACTCTGTTCTACTGAACTTCGATGATTTGATTCATTCTTCTAGTAACGTCGTTTGTCTCTTCATTTTCATCCTGCCAGAGTTTCATCACAGGAAGAGCAACATTAATAGGAAGGATAACATCAGTACCATAAACTAATTGGAAAGGAGACATACATATAGATTTCTTGGTGCCAATTCATTTTTCCCATAAGGTGTACTTTAAGTGAATATGCCAAGTTTTTTTTTTTTTTTTTTGTCAAAATGTTTTTTTATTATAGTCATCAATCTCTTGTTAGATGATTCGGCCAAACCATTTCCCTGAGGATAATAAGTTGTGGAATGACCTAAAATAATATTGTATTTCTCACAAAAATTGATCATTTCCATATATTTAAAATCCTTAGCATTATAATTAACTATTTTTCTAGGAAAACCAAATCTTGCTAGGATATTTTCTTCCAAAAAGTTTATTACTACCAAATCTGTAGCATTATGAAATGGAATGGCTTCAACCCATTTCGTAAAGTAATTGGTAGCGGTTAGAATTCATCTATGTTGAGCACTTGATTGCGGATGAATTTCTCCAATGAAGTATAGGCCCCATTGTTGGAAAGGAACTTCAGATTTTACTATAATTAAAGGTAAGGCATGGAGATTTTTCTTACCAGCAAAAAGTTGGAATGAATTGCAAGCTCTGGCCCTTGCATTTACATCAGTAAATAAATTTGGCCAATAATATCCTGCCCTTAAAAAATTGTAACATGTTTCCCTCCAGGCATGATGTCCTCCACATAATCCTTCATGGAATTCATTAATGCCACCTTCTGTTTCATATTATGTCAGGCAACATAACAAGAAACCCAAAGGGTCTTTCCATTATAGCTTGCCATCCACAATGCAATACTTAATTGCATGTAGCTTTAAAGTTCTTGCTTTAGAATGAGTCATGTCATTTGGACATTGAAGAGTAAGGAGGTATGTAACAATATCACGGTACCATTCAGAGGAATAAAACTTATATTCAATTTGAATTATAGGTGCTTGATCGTCAATTTCCTCTGTATCTAGAATAGAATCATGTGATTTGAAATTATTTATTCCAAGCACTCTAAAATTTGATTCAACTAATATCCTTTCTAGACATTGACCTTTCACTATCTTCGTTAGTTTCACTTCTAAATCAAACTCTTGAATTGTAGCCAACCATCTACCTCTTATTCCATCACTGTCTGGCTGAACCAAGATATATTTAATTGCATTTGTTAGTACATAAGAAATTATTTCGAAGTGCAGGACATATGTTCTGAAATCCTTGAGAGCCTTCACCATTTCATAATCTTGTTTTTCAAGAATATCATATCTTAGATCTACATCCCTAAGGATTTTACTAAAAAACGCTATTGGTTGTTTGAATCCTTATTCGTTCTTTTGAAGGAGCAATGCTGCAACAATATGCTCATAAG
>SNQJ01S0002800.1:31762-41963 GCA_010110895.2 Picea sitchensis
AGCACCAATAATTTGATTATTATTGAACCCATGGTTAGTGTTAGATGCAATATATCCTTAATTTTCTACTATAGTTGAAGACAAAGAGAGATCAATGCTATCATGAAGTTCTAGAGAGTCACATGCCATACCATTTTTATCTTGAAACATGCCATGAACATGTTCACATTCTCCATTTTATATTTCAATATTGGGATCATTAGTATCCCATTCATTACTGTAAATTCCCAAGGTTTTCCACACATATTACAAACCACTACTAAAATAGAGGGAACCCAACATCATCAATGAATAAAACAAAATAAACGACAATGAGAGAGTTTTGACCATATTTCAACTAATTTGTCCCTTTAAAAAAACTTCAATGATGTGCAAGGGAGCAATGTGTCTATGAAAAAAGACCCAGTTTATCCCCCACATATATTCAATAAGGTGTGTGGGATAAACACACCCTCAAAACAAAACAAAAAATTCACAAGAATTGACCTAAAACCCTAGTATCATGCTTAGAGATTAACATAAAGGCTTTGAGCCAAAACCTTATGCCTGCACACCAATACCAAGATAAAGGGAACCCACCACCGTTGATTAGGTCAAAAAAAGAAACTACAATGAAAGAGTTGTGATAGCATGTCACCTAAGCTACAATAAGTAAGAAAATAATGCAACTTTTGTGGATAATAAAAGAGAGCACGATATGTCATCATCTTCTCCAACTAATGCCATACCTCCACTTGGAAATTATAGGCATTTCCATAAAAAAAGAGGAGAACCAAGTAGCAAAAAATACTACAATGAATATAGTGCAAAACTTGTAAATAAACCTTGAATGGAAATATTAGGAAAGGAACCCACTATCACAACAATTATTATGGTTTCTGAAGCCCCAAGATATGCATTATATGTGTTTAGGATGACCTCCCATACCCATAACACAATGTTAAAAGTCATCTCCAAGAAAAATATCAAATTATGATGTTTTTATTCATAATCATGGTAGTAAATGTCATATAGAGGATCCTCATATAACTGCCCATTGACAATGATTTGACAAAGAGTCCACTTCTTAGGGTTCTATCCAATTCTATTATTTCAATCCTTAAATATTATGCTCACCAAATCCATCAATATCTCTTTTGTGTTGCACAAAACTATAGTATTCAAGATCTTGATCCTCTCGGACTAGAGGAAATTTATCCATAACAATCAAAGGGATGTGCTCCATAATTGGAGTTACCATGTGAGACCTTGAAATTCCTTGCATACCATTTCTTTCTCTCACCCTCAATACAAGCAACTAGAAACTAATGATTCAAAGAAATACGACTTCCCAACACCATGCTATACCAGATCTATTGAATCCAAGGAATCAAACTTTTTCCTTGGTAACAATGCCAATCGTCAGTTCCTAAAATTGCACTTTGAAATATGAAGTCCCACATAAAAATCAAGCCAAGCTCGATTCTACTCAAGAGTTCCCACTAGCACCAAATTTTCTCAAACCACATACTACTAATATGCCAAAGGGATCATCTACTAATAATACAAAGGGATCCACAAGGGTAAAATTGTTTTCTCTTGTATCCCACACTAAAACCACATACTACTAATATGCCAAAGGGATCTTAGCAAGTGGATCCATTTCCCTCACTAGTTCCTCCATCATTTCTACATATTGCATATGAGACATAGCATGTTAGTATCTCATCTTCAGTAACTTTTGTATAGGACATTGGTTTTTCTTTTAATTAAACTCCAATACAACTTATATTCCATTAATTTAACATAAATGAGATGTCACACAATGACATAATGTTTACTCTAGAAACCCAAATGGGAAAAACAAATTTCAATGGTTACTCAATTCTCATTTTGAGAATCTTTGGTTACAATGTAACTCATGGATCTTTGTGCATACTTTCCTCTTTGGCCAAAATACCCTTTGAGAGATGTGTTACAAGGACGAATAAGAGATATTGGGGGTAATGGAAAGGCCAAGAGATGAACCGTTTAACTCACATTGCTCTCTCTTTTTTTTTCTCCTATTTTCATTTTTCTATTTTATTTTGTTTTACTTTTCTTTCTTTGTCTCATTTAATTTATAAAATTTGCATTGCCCTTTATTATATAACCTTCATTAATTTTTAAATTACACCTGCAGGTATTGATTATTACAATCATTCTTGTTTTCAGACCCATTTCAAATCAGGCCTCCCCATTGAGAGGCTTTTTGTTCTCCAAAATATTAGAAGACCAATCTAGAACAATGTTCCATCTTTTTGTTTCTCTTGAACATGGATCTAACTATGAATGTTGGATTTTGTTACTGACTCGAGTTCTTTCTATGGATTTATCTCTAGTTCCTAGGTTTCTTTTTCCTTCATTACAAAACTATCCTCATTGACTCTAAGCTCTAAGAAATATTAAGATCCAACTCTTCACTCAGAATTCATTCCCATATTTAGAGTGCAAGTCTCTTGCATTTTCAGACTTGGATATAATCTATCCTGGAAGTTAACAAATCCAAGTAGAATTATGGTTTTATTGTTCAGTGTCAATCCAACAAGCTATGCTATCATGTATCAATTCCACAAGAGGATGTGTCAATGACCTCCTTCTACTAGGACCAATTGGTTCCTAGCATGGAAACAATTTTCTTATGTTGTACATGCTTACGAACACTCTATCAATTCAACAACTTCACTTGGATGACCTCCTTAGTGTGCAATCATAGAACCTTGTTTCACCCAAAATAGTTGACAAATCCTACACATGTATAATTGTAGGTGACATTCATCAATAGGATATAGTCTTTAGGATGAGGGTGTTATCACCTTAAAATTTCTCACTTGCACCATTTTTAGTAGTTACACATGAATAAATCACACTTGGCATATATAACTCTCATTTGAAGCCCCTTTCCATCATCACATGACCTCAAACTTGTTGGAATCAATCTAGTTAAAACTTGAAATTGACCAAAAGAGGTTATCATAGATATTTGCCCCATTATGTGCATGCATATAGTGTACATATACCACCAAAAAGTTGTGTCTCCCTTTAAAATCACTAATTTTGTTTATTTATGACACCCATCAATGCACTCCAATTTTTATAATGGGATGTTAAGTATATGTTGAACCTTGTTAAACCCTAAATGTTATTTTTAACTTTGATCTAGTCATATTTAAACATTGTAAAGAAGGTCATGTCAATGAGGTTATCCACTACACAACTATAATTGATTCTGGAACTATCATTGACAAGAGTATTGAGTTTTGGAAAAGGATTTCCTTTTCTTTGTGTGTAACTCTTGATTCATAATCTGGATAGTTAAATAGAATATTGTGTCTTGGTTCTACATGGCAGATATAAATTTAAAATTTTCATTTATTGTGGAAAATATCGTTTTGTTATTTATCTGCAATTGTCAGTGTCCTTGAATTGTAAATGGAACCCACCCAAAGAAGGAAACATGGGATAGACATCTTACAAAAAACAACACAAATTGTGGGAAACTCGAGGAAATGGGGAAGTCTCAGGAAACATGAAAGGAAACTAACATCAGAAAATAATATATTTAAATTTTCGGACTATTGTTTCATCATTCATCCACTTTAGTACACAAGTTGCATAAAATTTGGATGCCTAGATGATAGACTTGCCATTGTTGTCTTTCATATCAGATTTGAAATATCAAATAGTTGTTCAGATTCATATCAAAACATAGATTAAAAAATCTAAAAGGTGAAAATAGAGCAAGAAGTTGTGTGCTAGTATCATAGGTACAACAAAATGACTAATGGAATCATTGTAAACTAGAGAACGTTTCCTTCCTTGTGCTTAAAAACACCACTATTTTTAAATGCTTGGTTGTTTATTGTTTTCACTGTATATAGTTTTTTATATGGTTTAATATTTCTTAGGGTATATTGTAGTTCAATATTGTACTTGTGTTTTATTCCTAAATTTTTATTAATGAATGTTATAGATGTTTGGGAATTTTTTTTTCTCAAAAATCCTTTTATAGTTGGCTCAAAATCAAATTTTAATTTTTCGCTAAAAAATCATTTTTTTTTTAAATAAATATACGTCGTCACAAGAGCAATGACCTTAATAAATATTGCGACAAAATTGCTATACAAATTACAAAAAAATGTATAGCAATTTCGTCGCAATATACCCTGTTCTCGTCGCTCTTGCGTCGATCCCTTCGATAGTTGATTTGTCGCAAACTTTATTCCACTTGTCGATCTTGTGATAATCTGCCTATATTGTCATGCGTGTGACGATATCACTTTATTGTTTCTCTTGCGACGATCTCTCTAAATTGTCGCTCATGCGACGATATCTCTACATTGTCTCATTTGCGACAATTTTCATTGCTAGTTTCTCTTGTGATGATGTCTCTCCTTCGTCGCTATTTCGATGATTTCCTTACTTAGTCGTTCCGATGAAGATATTTCTTCTTTGTCACTTTTGTGACAAATCCCTATTTTCATCGCTCTTGCGACATTATGTCAAGCTCGTCACACGTGCCACGTCACATGAAGCAATGTTTGGGAGATCTAAGATTTGTTGCAATATCCATGACATAACGTCACAAGAGCGTCGAAATAACCATCGCAAAATGACCCAAATTTGCTAGTGAGATAGTTTACAAATGAAGGGATTATGATAGGCTTATGATTTGTTTCTCAAAAGAGATTTTGAGTGACTTTTAGATCTACAGTCTTAGAATTCATTGGAACATAAGTGTGTGGGAAGCAAGGAACTGTGGGAAGGAACCTGACAACATCAAGGCATATGGTTGTATCTTTCTTCCACAATATTTAATTCAGATATAATTTGTCTTTCCTATATGAACGTTATTTGTCCATATTGTATGATTCCTTGATCACATACATAGTTTCATATCAAATAGACTCTTTTATTCTTGTCTTTGTTGGCTTGTGTTTCTTTGTAGATATTTCTCCATAAGCCTTATGAAGATGTTGGGATCACATTGGCGAGGCCAGGTCTATAACATTTAAAAGGTATGTTTTGTATCCTCTTCTTATTTGGTAACTAAAATCTAAGGAAATTTTAGTATATTGTCTTGTTTTGTTCTAGTTTTGGGGTGAAACTAGGAAGGTCAGTTTGTGTCCACACTTACCAATTTGTCTGATAACAAAATATTTTGTCCGATAACAAAATATTTTTCTATCCAAAAAAATATTTTATTATCAGACAAATCATTAAAGTGCGGACACAAGCTGATCTCCCTAGTTTCACCCCAAAGCTAGACCAAAACAAGACAGTATACTAAAATTTCCTTAGATTTTAGTTATCAAATAAGAAGAGGATCCAAAACATACATTTTAAATGTTGTAGAACTGATCTCATCAATGTGATCCTAGCTCCATTGTAAGTCTTATAGAGAAATATCTGCAAAGAAACACAAGCCAACAAAGATAATAATAACAGATTTTATTTGATATAAAACTATGTATGTGATCAAGGAATCATACAATATGGACAAATAACGTTCATATAGGAAAGAAAAATTATATTTCTATTAAAGAATGTGGAAGAAAGATACAATTAGATTCCTTGATGTTGTAAGGTTCCTTACAATAGTTCTTTGCTTCCCACACACTTTTTCTCCAACGAGTTATGAGACTGTAGATCTGGCAGTCACTCACAATCTCTCTTTAAAAACAAATCAGAAGCCTATCATAATCCCTTCATCTGTAAGCTAGTTGAATTCATCTACAATATCTATTTCAAAAGCTCACCCAAAAAAGCTATTCTCCAAGCTCTTCCAAAAAAGCTAACTTTCCCATGAGAACTCCCCTCCTTTTATAAGATGAAAAGGATAGGGTGAGGAGGTTAGGATGATCCCATGAGATCAAGGATGTGACTCAGATACAAACCGATCGGATGCCACCTCACCCTCTAAGCTTCTATTCTAGAAGCATCGATAAGCTTCTCTTTTTCTTCGTATGGACGATCATCGCACCATTAACACTGAGAAAATTGCGACAATGTCATAGGCCACCATGGTGCAACCTACATCAATCCTAGATCATTGCATCCTTAATACTGATCGAGGTGCAATGGTCCTTATTTACAAGGTTTTTACAAAGGAAAAGATAATTGCATCTCTTTGGGAAAGTTTATCTTCATTCTTCTTCAGTGATTAAGGAAATTGCTCCTTCTAAAGAAAAAGAATATGTGTACATGATTAATGGTCATAGGGTTGACAAAAATAATGTGTAACAAGAAGTAAACCAATCGGTTGAAACTTGGGAAACCTAGCCCAACATGGACATCAAGTGAGGCCCTCATCGAGGCAGGGATCCCATAGACTTAACCCTGAGACCTCCTTCTTGCAACACACAACTCTCAACCACTCTAGCTAACCCACCAAGATCCATACCTTTGATTGTTATGGAACAAATAACTTAAATATCATAAAAATAGAAAGAACAAGTAATGCCACACCTTGAGAATGATAAAAAGTGAATGAATATCAATGCCACTTTGTGTAGGCATCCTCCTTTACACTTTATGCTTACAAATAAATCTTGATGATACCTAAAACTATATTCCCTTGGTATATATAGGAGACAAAAGGTACATTTACAAATAATGAGCCTAACTAACTAATAATGACAACAATAATATAACAATAGAAATGTAATGGCCAAACACCTTAGGGATTAACATGCATCACCCATTTAAACAAGTATTTCTCTTATTACTTGATTAGATGTGAATTCTTTCATATGAGGAATTCATCCTTCCAAGTTTCATCATATGCCCATAGTTCTTCATATTGATGAGAAATTCCATAATTTTTCTTATCATGTTCATCCACATGGTAGGTTCTTCCACTTTTTTTGCTACTACAAAGATAATCTTTTTTCTCCCCATGATAATGGTCCTTGTTCAAGAAATTGTCCCCAAATTGTACCAAAAGTGATACCTATATAGTCTATGTTGATTCCTTGTAACCCTTTTTTAATCACCACAAACTAAGCTTCCAATTAAAATTTATGATCATTTTAAGTTGACCCACCCTTTAAAGCCCTAATTGGGGACTGCTTTTCTAGCATAACTTAAAAATGATACAACTTCTCCAATTATATTATTTTTTGATGGAATTTTTATATAATGGTCTTCGATATGTCTCTTCAGGCTTCCACTAATCGCATGCTATTTGGATCTTACAAGAGAAAATTATGGTTTAACTACTAAAACTTGCTATGTTTTCCCTATTTGAGGAAAGAGAACTTATACAAACTTCCTCTTTGACAATATTTCCCTAAAAATTTTGAAATTTAGAATTGAAACACTTTGGTTTGTATTACTTTCAATGCCATTGGTAGGGCTTAATTTATACCTCATAACATTTAGGCATTACGATTTTACTAGAACAAACTTTTTTATTTTATTTTGAGTACTAGAAAAAAACCCTAACATGTACAACTTGTAACTCAAAAAAATAGTAAACCAAGATCTACAATGTTTACCCAATGTCCTTCACTCTTCCCTCCATAAAATTTCTATATAATGATAATTACCAAAAATAATTTTAGTGAAAATGGTAAGATGACTTGTTTTAAGGGGATCAATTGACGAGTGTTCACTCTTATACCAAATTTTATGGACAAAATATCTAAAATATCATAAAATAGAATTAGTGAGTAATATTACACCTTGATAATGATAAAAAGTGAATGAATAAATTTGAGGGGGAAACCCCCTCTACACCTTATGTTTACAAATATCTCTTGATGATCCCTAAAACAAGATCTCCTTGGTATATATTTTTTCCAAGGAAAAAATGTATTTTGTATTCAAGTAGAAAATAAAATACAATCATAAGATGCTCAATGCACTGACCATGTATGCCCCAAATAGGAGGGCCTTGAAAGACTGAAAATATAGTTGATCAAGTCTCTAAAAAACTACCAAATAGATTATGACACTAACATATATATATTCTGAATGCAATGATCATGTGTACCCCAGAGAGAAGGGCCTTGAATGACAATATGACACTGACAACAGACTAAAAAATTGTTAAAGACAATATGATATTGACAAGCTATTCACTAACAACAAAGAAATCATCAAACCCTCAAAAAGAGAAATTTAGACTACATATTAAAATTCAAAAAGTCTCATCAAAATGCCTCCAACCTATCCTCTCTATTAATAGGACAATTCCATTCACAAAATTATACAAGGACATAGGTATTATCCATAAAAAATAGACATTCCTTTGATATTTTATCTGCCACTTGGGTTTGCTCACAAAAATATGAGAAAATTTCATATTTGGGAAGGTTGTTTCTATGTTCTTCACTTAATCCACTACAACCAATAGTCCAATATTTTGAACTTGCACTTGTTCAAGCATCCATGTTATAACCATAAGGGAGTCACCAAATATTTGAATTGAGAAAAATTCCCCATCTAAGGAAAATTTAAGCAAATATTAGAGTGCCACAAATTCACCCATATTATTGGTTCCTCACCCCATGTTTTCTTTAAAGTGAAAGTAGTGGGAATTTGATAATAAACATGTAAACCCAATTCCCACTATCCTATTATGTCCTTGACAGTCCCAATCAAAGTGGATCTAAAAGAAGGCCTTATCCATGTGTACCTTGCCAACCATCCTAGGGATATTTTTCTTGGGAACCTATTTGAAGAGAGGAATGAGATCCATTAATTGCATTGAAACTTGGATGGTTGGGTGAGGTTTTCCTTCAAAAATAGTAGAGTTACTTGAAGTCCATATGCCCCATATAACTAGAAATTGTACAACTCACAAGCTACTCAATTCCTTCCTAGAAAACCATGATTTAAGACATAACTCAATGGCATCTCTATGCCACAAGGAGGAAAAAATCAAGGACTATTCAATATCATGCCAAATTTGTATAATGAAAGGACAGTGTTGAAAGAGATGAAGGTTTGTTTCCTCATGTGCCTTGCAAATACTGCACCAATTTGGCCCCACTTTACCTCTTCTTTGTAAATGATCCCATGTTAGAACTTGATTAAACAAAGAAATGCACATAAATATATTTGAATTAGACGTAGACTTCATCTTCCATAGATCTCTACACCACCATCACACTTTGTAAACTTCAAATGGGAACATATATTGGAGAACCAACTTAGCAATGTACGAACCTCCTTGCTTGTTAAACCCCCAAACAATCTTATATAACCTTTCATTAAGTTAGACACATGCCATTCTTAACTATGCATTATCAATCTCCCAATTCCTCTATAAGGCCCCATCCAGACCCAAATATACCATGTTCAACCAACCTTACTTCCATAAGGTTGGTTCCCCAGGTTTATTAACCAAATCAAGAGTTGATTTCCCATTTTCTCTCAAGTACTGAACTAGATCTCTTGGAAGAAAAATGTCATGATTGCAGCCCATTATTGCATTGACCCCTATCCTCACCTGAGACCTGTTTGGTCGCAAAAATACGTCACTTTATTCATCTTTCATATATCATTTGTTGCCTTTATTTCCATTTCATTCTTCCATAAAACCATAATTATCATCAATGCATAAAAACATATGGGTTTACATTTCCATTTTCCAAATTATTTATTTTGAGTATTTTTAAGAGAATTTGTGACTAAATATTAGAAAATTAACATATTTTCATTATATCTCAAAGTTGGTTGAGTTTTTTGATGACTACAGGCATATTTGAAGATTTTCACCCAGTCAAAAATCACCATGTAGCTTCAAATTCGAATTTTATCTTCTTTTAAGATGTGGAGATAATCATTCAAGCTGACTTCAAGGAGAAGATCATGGAGATAGAATATCTTATCCAAGATATTTGTGGATGATTTGAAGGGATAGGTTCAGAGAAAAGTGGATCTGTAATTATGAGTCTCTTATCTTCATTTATGTATAAATAAGAGGGTTCTCTTATCATTTCACCAGGAGGGGGCCTCTCTCTAGAAATAGAGAACAAAAGATTGGAACTTTGATTCATACAACTTTGATTCTAAGATATTGATTTTCATTGTTTTTGTTATGAGTTGATAGATTAGATTGTTTATGTGAGCTCACATATGTTTTTCATCTGTCTTTACTTGTTATTTGTTGTGTGTTTGTTATAGATACTTTTCAATAATTTCATGTTTATTTCAATTAGATTTCATTTATGCA